>VYZT01054994.1:392-80024 GCA_013400735.1 Pomatostomus ruficeps | reverse complement strand
AAAACCAAACAAACACACAGGTGAAAACAAACACTGCTTGCTGGATGAAAACTCACAACAGCAGAAGACTGGAGTACAAAGTCATTTGTGAACCAAATGGTTCAAACAGAAAAATGCACCTCGCTACAGCACAAAGCAAGTTACTAATTCACTGCAGTAGAAAAGCAATTTGCAATTTTAATCTTGGAGCATGCTTCCTTTTGCTTTTGTTTACTTTGGAGCTGAATGATTTTAAACTACATAGGTAGCATACTAAATAACAATCACAGGGTTTCTGTGTGTATATATTGCGTATGTGTAAATATGCATTTGAAAATTATGACGATTGGGAATGGTTAGAAGCCTTATGCCACAGAAATATTGCATAGACATGAAGAATGTATAACATTAGTCTTGAATTATTAAGGGTCAGAAGGTCAGCCCACGTATGCAGACCTTTCCTCTAAACAAGGGTAGCACAGTGACCTCCTCAGAACTGCCTGCATCCTGGTGTATTTTTGCCCATCTCTGCTCCAGGTTTTCCACGTAGTTGGAATTCCACAGATGGTCCCCATCACCCCCAAAGAAATTCCCTTTCCAGATGAATTCCCCAGAACAGAACTTCATTTCTTTGACAGCAGAGGGATATTTTCCAGAAATTCATGATCCCCAAAAGCACAACAACTGGCTAATATTTAATCATCCCGTCATCTTAGAAAATCTGATAGAAGTATAAAAACATTTTGGAAGGCACTGACATTCCAATAAATGCTGGAAGCTCTCTGACCAGCATTTGATAACTGTACATTAAAGGATTTGTGTGTCCCTTCTCATCATTTCGATATAAATAGTGTATTTGCAGTAAAGTCTCTGTAATGTAATGCTTCTGAAGTTTTAGTCAACTATTTAAACGTGGTATTCTAACGTCTTTTGTTAAACACACAGAACAGTCAATAGTTCAATACTCCAGTCTCTCCCTTCTCCTACTATTTCATTTGTTGATGTTAATGATTTGCTAAGTTGATTTCCTGTCAGCCACAGGCTCTCTGTTTCTCAAAGTTTCTTAAAAATTACTCCAGTAACAAAAGACATTATGACACAAAGATAAAAGCGAAGATATCCCAGTATATCATTTTCCAGCTGAAGGGCCACGCCTCAGCACACACAGCTGTGCCCATAAACTCTCCTCATGCCATCACAGTATTTCTCAATGCATGCACATACACCCTTCAGCAAAATAACCCACACTTAATCACACAACATTTGCATTCAGATTCCATGTTTAGCAACCCTTTTTGAGGATTTCTGCTTGCATCTCTGGTGAAATATTGTAATTCCTGTATTTTATATCCACTTGACACAAGGAGCAAAACGCTCGTTTCTTCCTTAAAAGAAATTTTGTACAATTAATAACAGAATCATTATTATAAAGAAGTAACTTGTCTGTATGCAGAGAGGATGCTCATCTTTCATACATGCTAAGTGGACTTACTGAGCATGTTTTTCAGGAAAGAAATGAGAAATCCTGTAACCGAAGATGATACAGAAATGTATATATGGAAAATCTTTAATTTCCTACATTAGTATAATACTTTAAAGGGAAGTCATCAAAGACGATAAACACAAATAGAATGAGAACAAAGGAAATCTTGATTTAATAATTGATTTTTAATCTCCTTTGCATTTATACTTCACTGATCTTTAGAAAAACAAATCTCATTTTCACTGCCTGCTGTAACCACTGAAACAAACATTAACTCTAAACCAAATTAAAACAGGATTTAAAAGCAGTGAAATAGCTCGCTAAAGATACCTTACGTGAGTGGTAAAATGTGTTCACCAAAATGTTCTTTGATTCAAAATGAAGTTGCAGACTAAAATAATTTCCATGAGAAATTCCTTCACTTGGGGCTCAGATGTTTAAAGTTTTCAAGTTCACTGCCCCAAAGCCTTCCCAGAATCTTCACAGATGAGTATCATCATCTGCCTTAAAGTAGGATTCTGTTGAACAACTAAAACACCAATAATGAATATATTAAGCTGGCACCTGCTGAGATTTTTAAATGAGCCATAGTGAGCTCCTGCTCCTTGGTAGCACCTTTGCAAATTGCTCCTCACCTGGGTGAAAATTTCAAATGCTTTAACCAGGAGAGGCTGCAGGAGGGGAGGCTGCAAAGTGTTAACTCAAAGTAGCCCAACAAAAAGTCCTTCAACACCAGCAAAGTCTGGTGTAAACCTGCCTGCTAACTCCCACAGTATTCTCTAATAAGATAAGCTGATTTGAAGCTTTTCTTTAATTCTAAATTTAAGTTTTCTGTTAAAGATTTAGCTTCTGAAAATTAAGATGCTAACCGTTAAACACTTTCCTCAAAGACTGAAATTCAAGTTGCCTCAAAGCCAATGCATCATTCTCTTTTTAAAGAAACACACCAGATCAAATTTTAAAAGGCAAATCACTTTTAACTAAATGTTTTACTTGAAAATATATTAGAATTACCACTAATCTTGACTCTTTAAATAAGATTAAATGTTCGACTTTTGCTATATCACTCCTCATGTTTGCAGACTTTTTATATTTACCTTTTCCAGCAATTTTGGCAATGCAGACAGACAAATGATTTTTCTTAGTTTTCCCTGCTTCCATTGTAGCTGACTCAGGCTTAGTTTCAAACGTCTGCAAAATATATTTGATGTCTGGACTACTAATCCACAGAGGTTTCTTTTTCAACTTGTTTCCTTGGAAGGTGATGGAATCAATTCTATTACTGTTATTTTCAGGAAAAAAAAAAATTGATAGAAGTTCAAACACTACTGTTTTGTTTTAAATAGAGCCAGCCTTTGAAATTCAACTACCTGCCAGTGGTCTAAAATGCCTTTTTAAGCAGTTCACATAACATAGCAAGTAATAAACATAAGGCAAAACTTTAGCAAGTATAAAAAGATAGGAAAACACCCACATGCCATTACAGCCTGTTTCAACCTACACATACAATATAAATCAAGCATAAGGTAACAGTAGCTTAACTAATTCTATTAATCTCTATGAGTAAGCGTTTCATTTGGCCATTTTCACATCCTGTAATTATTCCAGAGGAAACGCAGGTTAAAGGTTCAACTAGCACTTAAAATGTCTCCTAAAACATAATTATATATACAAGGCTTAGCCTGTGGGTAAAATTGGAAAACCTACAACACAAAGCATTTATTTTTCCCAAATAAACTGCTGAGTCCAGTTATAACAATAACATTTTTTATCATTATTAATATTCGGTTCTATGCAAAGTGTATCTCAAAAGGAAAACTATTTGCAAGCTCCAAAATTTGGGCCATAAACCATTAGTATTCAGCCATAATAAATAGGTGAAACAGAATCATGAGCCCCCTCTTCAAGTTCACTCAAAGGAAGAATCACGAAAGCATAGTCACAGTTGTCAACTGCTCCACATTCTGTAGGGGATCACTGCAATGGCACAGGCTTCAAGGGCAGCCATGTTTGTTTAACAATAAAATACAGTTTTAAAGAACACAAAACACCTATTTGCGTTTTTGGTTTTGGAACGGAAACTGATTTTCAAAGATGGAAAGAAAGCCCACAGACTCCGCATGCCATGATGCACCTGTTTATCTAAACTGCTCTTAGGGAAGAAATACAAAACAAATCAAACAAACAAACAAAACAACTGCAGCAACAGAAAAAAAACAGAACAAACAAAAAACCCCATAAATTTAAATTGCTGGGCATGCAGTGGGAAAAGGCTGAGAAGAAGTGAGCATTCAAAACAGGCGGGAATTCAAGTCAAATAGATAAAATACTTCAAGAGAATCTTGCAACTCTTATCTACAGAGCCCGTTAATCTCCTTCTTCCCATTAAATATGCATAGTAAGTGCTATATGCAGTATATATTAATTTGAAACAAAAATAGTCAATTGTATTAATTTGCTATTAGCAATTTATAAAGCACATAAATAAAAGGCTATTTGCCATTATAAAGAAGGCTCTGATTTTGCTCAGCTATGGTCACTTGATTTTTGGATGTGAAAACATCAATGGCAGGCATTCATAATAAAGTTTGTAAGCACCAATTCAAAGTCTGTGTTCTGAAAAACATCATGTTCTCTATTTATTTCAAGAGATATAATTAATGGAATCTGGTAAGCAAGTTACAAGGTTTTAGTTTATAATAAAAAAAATCAGCCTGAAAAGCTCATGAAAGGAACATTAGTGTTAAAAATGCTCAAAGTTCTTAAATTAGTAAATACTAGAAATAAGGCTGTTCATGAAGCATGAATTTAAACCTCATATATATTCATTGCAATGGCTTTGCCCAATATTAAAAAGCAAGCCATCTATGCAACCAAGGGAAAAAACAAAGACAAACCAAAAAAACCCCAAACTAAACAGCAATGCTCCTGTGACCATCCTGTTTCAGATGATGCAAAAATCTACAAAATTGCTGTAGCACCTCATATAAAAAGATTGTATAAAACCATGAAAAGAGGAGTTTCAAAAGATAATACATAGCTACTATAGTGCCAAGCTGGAACTTAAATACAAAGTAAAATGACCATATTATATACTGAGAAAGAATTTTGGTTTACATAGTTTTCCATTATTTATTTTTAAAAACATTCCACAGTTTTACTATAAAACCCCAAAACCACCCTAACTGGTTTTGACATATTTTTAGAGTTCTTCCAATGTTTTCCTTTCCTTGGCACTTTTTCTTCAGACTTGCATTAACATCTCACTCACCAACACAGACAGCTAATGGATTAGTACAGGTATCTGCCAAAGGTGGCAAGCACCAAAGTACAGGCAACACAACAAAGCCTAGTATACGTTTTATGTTTTGGACACTCTTCCTAACTGTTTTAACCTTCCAACAATCCAGACACATGGTAAGATCAGAGAGCATCATGAAAGGATTCCTCAAGTACCTTCTACAAAGTAAAACATAACACTGTGTATTCAGTAAGATACCTCTTTGCCACTAAACCTAATTTTCTGGTTGTTCTTCACTTAATCCAGTTTATATGGATGCCGTCTACGGGATGAAGAGAGAATGGAAATGTCCAAACATTGTTTCTCCAGCTCCAGTGTGAGGAAATGTTCCTCAGTTTACGAAGCAGCAGATAACACCAAGGTCTCCCTGACCTTCCAGCACTATTGGGCAATCTTTACCCAAGGACTAAGTGTTCCCACACAGCTCCTGTTCTGTACATGGTACTGATCTTTTTGTTAACACTTGACATTCAGGCCTTCTTGTACTACTCCAAAAAAAGATTCATGGACAATGTAATCCCAGCACAGAGACAGAGCATAGGATCCTGTCCCAAACACAGGTCTGTTTTCTCAGTCCATTCCCCTTCCTTCTTCCTTGTTCAATATCACTGGAACAGGCTGCTCTGAGAAGCTGTGGATGCCCCACCACTGGAAGTGTTCAAGGCCAGGCTGGGTGGGGCTCTCTGCAACCTGGTCTAGTGGAAGATGTCCCTGTCTGTGGCAGGGGGCTTGGAACTCGATGATCTTTAATGTTCCTTCCAACACAAACTATGCTACGATTCAATGATCTTAGTGACCCTCTAGATGAGAAATGAGAATTAACTTTCTGCATTAATAATACTTTCATTTTGATGGTAAAATTGGTGAAAGATATGGGCTTCAACATTTTGCTTGCTGGCAAGAGTCAAGTTCTGTTGGTTTACAGTAGGAACACCAGAAGCAGCTTAGCTTTAAACATCATATTTACTCATGGTAGGCTCAAGATTTCCCTTCCTCTTTCTATTCCAGTGCCAGTGAGTTGCTACATTTTACACAGAAGCACATTACTGCTGCTGAACACTGGTGAGTCCACTGCAAGCATTCACTGCTTGTTTTTTCCTCTCTGTCCATGCAAGAGGAACTCTTGAGTCATACTGAAAGTCTGCAGGGCAAGAGCTGAAGTCAATGCAAATGATGTGAAGTATTCAATCATTCCAAACATGTCTCTTCTCAAACATCAGTCACTAGATACATCCAAAGATAAGATGTATTTTTTAAGAGAAAGGTACATGGCAAAAAAAAAAAGAAGTTGATGTTTATATGGAATCAGAGTGGATTCAGACATCTCTATCAATGGACCTTACTCAGCACGCAAAGATTTTATAAACTGAATGTTGCTTTTCCTTAAAGCATAAGGCATCTACAAAATTTGCATAAGACGAATAGTGTTCAGTTGATACATACAAATATCAGAAGTATGCTGATGCTTAAAACTGGTGTTTCTTTCTAATTGACTGTTATTTTCCCAAACAAAACAAAACCAGTATGAGAATTTATTCATTGTCAAATGTAAATTTTTATTTTTGTTGAAGGAAAGTATGACAGCATGCACCTGTTGTTTACAGCCATCGCTAATGAAAAGGTGCCAATGCAAACCAACTCATGAACTCTCCACACGGCTAAGTAGAAAAAAGCCAGGGCCCTGATTCAGCAAGTACCTACTTTCCTGGAACAGGTTACCCACCTTGAAAGTTCAAAGGAATGTCTTGCCCAAAATGACCCCTCAGCCTACAATAACATTTCAACACTTGAGGCTAAAGCAGGAACCTAGGAAAGAGTCACACCAACACTATACACTCTGTGTAGATTTGTGATGTATACTTTCAGTTGGGGACTAAAGTTCCTTGCTATTTTTGTCACAGATAGTCTGTCATGGCTCAGGCACTGCCCACTAGAGTAGCTATTGGCCATGGGGTTTCTACAGCTGCAGGTGAAGGGCAGAGTTAAAATTGATGGCTGTTCATTTCTAGAAGATTCTCAGTGCTGCTGACAGTGAGGCATGGTATGCTCTGTAAGTCACAACAGTTACTTCAGCTTTTCTAAACAAGGGTCCTACCTAGCAGGACAAGTGTAAAACAGCACCAATTTATAATCCCTTATCCAATATGTCCTATAACTATCTTCCTCAAGAACACCACTCTGTCACAGGCTAGTGTTCAACCTATTTGTGCAAGATGAAACAGAAAATAATTAGCTATACAGCTTTCATTGCAATTCCCATTATTGACAGGGAAGAAATGATGGGATGAACAAATTAATCACTTGCACTAATTATTAGTGCTTTGGAATCACATTTTTTTCTCTAGCAGATCAAAACCTCAAATCCTAATCAATGGTCTTCATCAAAACACAGTTCCAAGAAAGCAAGAAAACCACTAGCTCTTGTCACCATAATTCTGTTTGACCTAGGAGTGGGTGCAAAACAGCCCTGGCCTTCTGCTGCCAGCCTCCACACAAGCCAGGGCTCTGTCTCCAACTCCAGCAGCCACAGCACCACATTGCCTGCAGCACCCCCAGCCACTGTAGCCACTCCTGATGGAAAACTGAGAATGTCTTTGGGCTCTACAACTTAGAGCTAAGTACTAGCGTTTTCAAAAGACATCAGGTTAAGAAGGGAAAACAGAAAAAAACAGGAAAACAGACCTGCTCACCTCTGCTTATCTTAAATGCCCTGGTAAAGGGGAAGATATTTAGAATATTAAAACATATGGGTGTTTTCCAGATTTTTTCTGTACAACCTGCAATTATAAAAGCAGATTTCATAAGGGGATTTTATGGATTCAATAAAAGCAAGCATCTGGTGTCTTCTTAGATTTCATTTTTCAGAAGAGATCTGCCTGCCTCTATTTCCCATAATTTTGTCTTTTTCAGAATATTTAAATATATATGGTTTGATTTCCTGAGCGCTTTCCGGTTACAGTGTTACCTCACGGTACAGATATACAAACCTCATCCATCTAAGCCTGCAATCTTTCATTACACTCGTGAAACTGCACTAAAAAAACAGCAGGCCGATCCTGTTACATGGACGGGCAGCAGAGCTACAGCAGGCACACCACCCTGACAAAGTGCTTTTTTAAGAAACAGAACTGAAGAAATTATGATGGCAGTGACACTAAATAGCAATTAATACATATTAAGCAGTAGACTTAGGACTGAAGAAGGTAGTTTACAACAGGCAAAACCACTCTTTCTCCAGGGCTGGTAGAGAACGTCTTTGTTGGCAGATGAGGCTGTGGCATGAGACTCAGAGTTCCAAAACAGATTAGGCAGACTCAGGGCAAGAAGCTGGGATGTCATTTCTAACACACCCAGCCCAACAGCAGCAGTGCTGGCAGGGTCAATGGGAAATGGATGTTGATGGAACGTCCTCCCTATGGCCCATCCTCCACAGTCACCATCAGGGACAGGCTCCTGAGACAGACCCACTGTTGTCCTGATCTTAGCAGTCATTGTTGTCATTAGTCAATCAAAACACGGCTGTCAGGCTGAAGTGTTCAGTGTTTGAGAACACTTTGTTTGGGTTTGGCCACATCTCAACATGTACATGCATAAAATTTCAGTCCCACAAACAAAAAACCACTGTATTCAATTTTTTGTAATTCCTCAAGCTTTACAAATTAATTTTTGTTTCCTTCCATTGTGCAAATGCACAGAGAAACTGCCTCACATGCATGTAAATAAACACAAATACCTACTTAGGTTTTTAAAACCTTGATTTTGCCTTGCCTTCATTTGTGAATGTTGCAAAGTGAAATTTAATTTGTGTACTTCAGCTAAAATATTCATAAATACATTCCAGAACATATCAAAGCATTAAGAACACTATATATCAAGCAAATAAATCAAAGGCATAATATTTTTAACTACATCAATTAGCATTTCTGGATAAAAATACATCTTCTATGGTACGCAAAAGGATAATTTAGCTGTCGCTATTAGCTCACCTTCTGGTTGTAACTTCCAGATACCACATCATATGATTTAAAACGATCCTCAACAAGTTATTATTAATTTGACATTTACACTGGTGCCATTAGTATTAATTTTCAGTTCTCATTCTGAAGAACAGGAATCTTAATCTAATAATTACATGACTAAATAGCATACTAATACTAATTATTAAAGCAATTATTATTTTAAAATTCTTATGAGAGTAATTATTAGTACAACGGGGCCTTACAGCTCAAGAGGATAGAGCTGGTTTTGTGTTATGTAAATGGTATGTTTTCTGTGTATTTCTCATCTTTAAAACAATTAGTTTTCTCTAAAGACTAGAGGTTCAATAGCTGAATTTGAAAAATTTGGCTTCACTGTTTTTACTCACCTGGGTGAATAAATCCTGGTCCCGCAGAGAACGGAACAATTTTATTTCCTTATTATCAACTTCCTCTGGGATACAGAAAGTCCTCTTTAAAATACTGTCAGGTACTAAAAACAGATTTAGCATTTTCTTAAAACAGGAAGATTTGTAGTAGGAGATGAGCCCCCCATTATCCATCTGTTTCCAGTTGGTTTTATTCATATTACCAAACTTTCCAGATGTCACGCTCTTCATCCTTTGTCCCTCTGGAACGATAAACTATGTTCCTCTTACAACCTCTTTACATCTACGCTTATACTTAAACATTATAAATAATTTTGAAATGAGACCTATGTTAAATTCTCATTTTCTGTAGAGATTTCCAAGACCAGCATTCACAAATTCCCTCTCATGAACTACCTATCAGGAAGAAAGAAAAGGATGGAGTGTGCCTCTTGGTGCAGGGATTTGGGCACTGGGGAGCAGCAGCATGGGGTTAAGTCAGCTGGAAATAAAACTAGAGGTAGTTTTGCCTCCAGTGAGCCATTTATACATATTGAAAGGAGGAGAAGCAAAGAAGAAAACAAATGCCAGACCTGCAGGTGTGCTAACAAATTAAAATTGGAGCAGGAAAAGAAAAAAAATCTGCTATATCCTTTCAGCCCCTGTCTCACCTCAGCACTCCCTGTGATGCAACCTTGCTTCTAAGGGGAATTGCACACAGTCAGCCTTACCCATGATCACGCAGTGAATATCTACACAGGCTTGCATGACTCTGCTGCTGCCCCCAACCAGTCAGCTGTCACCTGGAAAAAGAGTCCCTAGGCTGTTAAAAGATGGAGAAAGAAAAGAACTGGCTACTCGCTTGAGCACAAACAGTAACTCAGAAATACATTATGTGCAACTACCAAGTAGGTTAGAGTTTTAAAAAGTTTTCAACACTTCATGGTACTGTCTTCTGGTTTCTCAGGAAAGCATGGAAGAGAAGGTTATTCAAATAAATAATTTGTGCTTCTCTATTTGCATGATTTCTCTCAGTATGAGTTGCCACAATGCACTGGAAAAGTGAGTGCTTGTGAGGTTGTTGTGTGCTCTGCGTCAGAAAAGTCATAATCATAAAATGTCTTCTTAAATCTCCAAATGGTATTTTATCTGTGTACGTGTTCCACTTGGAATTTTCCATATCTAGTAAAAATGCTGTTCTTTCCTTCATGAACAACCAGAACTTTTATGTTACCACATTCCTTAAAACTAAGAAGAGGAAGAAACTGAGTCATATTGCTGAGGCGTCAGTATTTTAAATACACTGGATAGAGCTTTCCACAGAAACTGCACATATACTTTTAAATAAAAAATTTTGTGCAGGTTTTTTTTAATATAGAGAAAGTATAAGCCATGATGTTGCTATGAAAAGGTTCATGTTGCAAGCACGCTTTCCGAAATTAAAAATTACTGTAAAAGAATCAAGCTTCTGTGCTTTGTACCCGCAAAATGGAACATTGTACTTTTATGACTGCAGTGAAATTGTTTTCCTGAGAAAAAGACCAAATGGAATGGAAAGACTTGTACATCCAAGACTTGTACTCATCATGGATATATACGCTGAAGTAGACCAGAGCAATCCTACGACAACAAAAAGTCAGGCAGCACTGCACATTCAGAGCAGGGAAATAAGAAGGGTCTTGAGATGTGATTTAAGCATTGAAAGCCAATACATCACTAAAGCACAGAAACTCAAAACCTCAGGAAGATCTTGCAAAACAGAGGACTCCACAGCAGTATCCTGGAAGAACAGGCCCTTGGTTTGGAGTTTAATTAACAAATACTTACAAACCTAAAGAAACCTCTAGAAAAAAAAATGATGCCAGGTATACTCTGTGGACAGATTTTATTGTCCTAAAGTTTCCTTTTTACGATCACATCTCCAACTTTATACCAAGAATTTAACCCTTTTGCTTTATCAGAAGAAAGCTGCTAGTTCTTATTTTAAAAATTGCTTGGTAACTGAAGTCCCACTGAGCAAGTACCTTGCCTAAGGCAGTAAATCTAAAACCTGTTATGGCAAACCAATACTGGAAATCCACAGAAGCCTTGGGATCTGAGAGTTTGGGCCACAGTTCCTACATAGTTTCAAAAGGCAGTTTGCACATTGGTACTATCAGCTCTCAAAATTAGCAGAAATATGCCTGATGGGAATGACTTCTCAAACGATCCTGCTATCCTACACAGATTTTGCCTCCCTGTGTAATTCCAGTTTCTTCAGATAGTTCCCCTACCCTGAGAGGCAAAAAAAATAGACTTTTATAACCAAATCAGAACTTACAGTTTTGGTGTCTCCTGAGCTTTCGTCCCGTGGACAAAACCCCCACAGCTGGCTCTGCAAGCGCTCAGGCCAGATTTCTTCTAGTTTAAGAGCTGTCCTGCAACAACCCTGAACTAGAATGAATTATCTTGAGCTGGTTTTCCTTCTTGCATATTTTCCCCCTACACTTTCTTATTAAGCTAAATGTCTAGAACACACATACACTATCATTCCCATATACACAGTATGCTGTGTATACTTACCTTTACGAACGCATACATACAGTAACTACGTTATTTGCCACACAGCAAGCAGACTGCATCTAGGAGAGTTTGGCCCCATCCCAGTAACTTATCCCTGATTTGTTGCAGCAATCCCAGGTCAGATGATGAACTCCCTGTGTACAGGAGGCAAAGAGCAAGCTCTCAGTCTTTCTTACAACTCACAGAGTGAGAGTTTTCTCTCATTAGCAACTAGAGCTCTCTACACCACTGCAGGCTTGCTTTGGGGTGGGGGGAAAAGGGGGCACGACGACAAGACCAGGAAACGGCTGTTCACACAAAGGACAGCCCCGCAGTGAATGCAAAGCATTGTAACTCCATTCTACACCTGCTAAACCCTTTCCCTGAGCCTTATGAGAAACAGCTCTCGCCCAGCCAAGGAGGGAGTTGGAGGGTCTCTGCAATGCACTCCCACCGCGAGAGCTGTGCTAGAGCAGCCCTGCGCTGGAGTGTTCTCCACAGCCCTTCTATTAAAGGCCCTTACTCCACAGGTCAGCGCCCTGGCAGGCCTGCTCCTTGGCGAGGCTCGCAGCTTCCTCGGTGGCAGGGTGAAGTTGCCACAGCTGTACCAGCTGCATGTTTAACGCCAAGCACAGGCTCCCAGCAGCTTAAATAATACGAGTTCAGTGCAGCAGGCAAGATTACACATTAACAACCACGAGCAAAACAGGAGCAATTAGGGAACAGCTAGGGAGTGCTCAAATGTGTAACCAGATACTCTCGCAGCCAATACATATCGATACAGCATATAAAAACATGCTCAAGGACCACAGCTCTCTCCCTCCCAGTGTTACAGCTGGGTGGTCTTGCAATGAAAAGGATGTGTTAAATCACATCGTGTCCACCCATAAAAGAGAGCCAGCCATAAACTGCCTGCTGACACTCAGAAAGTGTTCCAATCAATGCTGCCAGTAATTTGAATAACCCCGAAGTGGACATTTCTGGACAAGGTGATGGCTTTTCAAAGGAAATCAGCACTGGAAGGGACCCCCTGAATGATAGGTCTAATGCATGATTTCCTCCTTTTACACCAAAAGCTCTCTCTGTACAAAACTGTGGAATGCTCTATACCTACACATCTGCACCTTGACAGCTGTTTTGCCAATAACATTCCACATTTTCTACTACTCCCAATCCCGCTACGTAACATGAAGCACTACCAGAAACTGAACAAGGACTCCAAAACACCAAGCCATAAAAAAGGAAACCACCAATTCACAGGTCCTAAAGGAAAAGATGAGAATAAATGCATTAATGTATAGGCAGACACAGTTCCTGAGTGATAAAGAACAAACACTGTTTAACAAAATGAGTAGGTACAATATAGAAAGGGGTTTTTTAATTACATCCACCGGATTACCTGTGGAAAAGATTGATTTTCAGAAAAAAAATTGAAAACACAGATGGTTGACTATGTAAAGCAACTGCTTTCTAAAATACTGAGGAATAGCACAAAAAAAGGCTAGCTTGGGAAGTCACACAAGGACTGGAAGACTGTGCAGGAAGCTGGAAAGACTATAAAGGAGATGACAGCAAAACACAGATAGAAGCACAGAGATGCAATATGTGAAGGGTAGAAAGGAAACTGGAAGGACAGTAACATTTTTGACGGGCTGGAACATCAGACACATGAAAGGAAAAACTCCACATGCAAGATTTCAAGGCATCCATTTTCTGCCTCATATTCTAAAGGAATGTCAAGAAGCAACAGATTAAACAAAAGTCAAAAATTAGTTGAAAGTCATGGAGGAAAACGGTCATTCTTCTGCCAACTTACTCTTCACCCCACAATTTTAAATTTCTGGGAAATGTACATTACTTTGACTGTCAATTGGCTTGTGCTTTTTATGGCTTCTGGGATAAAATTAACAGGCCAGTGAATTCCACAAGCAGTTTTAAAGAATGTTTACCAGGCTGCTTTAAAGATTTCTGGAGAATGTGAATTACCAAATACATGGTTTTAATTTAGAAACTTATAAAGCAAAAAGATTACATTTTCTTCTCTGAGATTAGTTAATGGACATGTAAATAAACACAACCAATGTGACAGCAAAATTAGGACTAGATAATTTACATACCAGAGCTCTGGAAACACCACCAGCACATGAAGCAGGAGGTGTTAAAGGAAATATTTTAATAGGTCTCTGATGCTGAGGGTGGTGTCATCTGATTGGAAAATAGCAAATATAATACCCATAACTTGAGAAAGAAAAAATGCAGTCTAGGCAAAGAAAGGCCAGTTATTCTGATCCCAGAAGAATGCATGGCTTTAGCACAATTACTCAGAGGGGAAAAGAAATGTTGAAGAAATTGAAGTAAACAGGAATAAATGTGTCTGCATTAAAAAAAGAGAGAGAGAGAAGAATGTGTGACTAACTTTTTTCTTTTTAAAATGTGAGTATCTCTAATAGACATCATTTATCTGGCCTTCAACAAAGCCTATGCTAGCATGACATAAGGAATTCTTTAGTGAACTCAGAGGGGAAACTTGAAGTACGTATTAGCAGTACGAACAAACTGAGTAGCTTATAGGGCTTTAAAAAGGGAAAGCATGCACCATGTGGAGATTATTAGTGTACCTCCAGAAACATTTGTTCAGAAAGTCATTTTATTTCATACTTTTATCAGTGAACTCAGCAAGGGGAAAAAAAAAAACAAAAACAAAAACAAAAGTACCTTATTAAAAACAGTTTCTAATGCAAAGATGCAAAGCCAGGAGATACAATCAACACACATTAGGACCATTTAGAATATCACACAGAATTTAATGGATAACTTTGAGATATGTAAGCATGAAGCCCTGCAGCATAAAATGGAAGGCTAGGTGCATGGAGGAACCAGGAAATGAAGCTATTTATCAATTCGAAAAGTTCAAGGAGGGAAAATACCTTGTTGACTATACTCATTGATAACAGATTAACTGTGACCTGCCAACATAACGCAGACACGTCAAAGGCAAATATGATCTGAAAATGTATCAGGAGTTACGTGACCAACAGAGATAGGAAAGCAGAAATGTCACTGTATTTCAAGAACAGCACATGAAAGTCTGGCCATTCACACTCCAGAAAACTGACTACAAACCAGCAGCAGAAGAGGGCTTCCAGGATGCTACACAAGTGCAGAACCTCTCTCAAAGAAGACAGCAAAAAATACCCCACAAACAACCACCCAACAACAAAACCCCACACCAAAAGAAACCTCACACAACTGTTGAGCAAAACTAGCCCAGCAAAACAAATGGTGGAAGAATGACCCCTCTACAAGTGTCAGAATACAAGACACCAGAAAAATTGTATTGCTGTACTGGAACTTCCACAACTGGTTGCTCAGACTAGGAACCTGACAGTTGATATAAGCTTCCCATTTGCTGAATTTGGCATTTTAATGATACCATTTCTCCCTGATTACATGCAACTCTGCAAAGAGCCTGCATTCCTTCTTACAGGGAATTTGAACCCCACCAAAATTAACAGAGTACAAAGGCCAAAATCTAAATACCAGACACCCAAATATTAAAAACTGCAAAGGAATTCAGACATACAATTCTTAAAGTCTTTTGACCAGAATCCAGTACTGAGTTCTGTTAGGTCCCAATGAATAACCAAACTGAACTAAACAAACAGGAATAAAACCCTTCCCACCCCTACAAAAAGAGACTCAAATTGTCTGCCTGTGGTGCAAGCTGAATGACTGTGCTATCAGCAAGGAAGCTATCACTAGACCATTTGGCCACAAGAAACTCTTTAATAAAACAAAACAACACAAAACTGCCCTCCCCCAAAAAAACAATCAAACAACTGTAACAGAACATATAAACCCAAGCTGGATTGTTCAGACTGGGTCCCTGAAGTGAAATTTGGGCATTTCTGAAGATGACAGGCTGACCTCCACAGGTGCTGAGCTATCCCTCTGCAGTCAGCTTTGGCTTATTTCAGCATGGGGTTGATGCTGTCTCCACCAGCACTGCCCACCTGGCCCTGCTGGTAGGGTTGGGACAGCTGTGGTCCATAAATCAAGGCCAGGGTGCATTTAAACTCTGAGCAGTTAACACCTGCCTGGACCACGAAGCCAGGAGCACATCCCTTGAAAAAGCAGACAGTGAAAAACCTTCTTTCCAACCTCAGCATACTCCGTATCCTAGTTTGACACATATCTCAACCTGTTTTAATCCAGACAATTCTGCCTGGTTTTCCTCTGCTGTTCATTTTTGGAAGTTACTCAAATATTTCTTACTGTTCATAACCCAGCTGATACTAACCCAATGTGTCCTTGTTTTCTTCTCCTAAACACACCCCATTTGCAGATTTCAAAAATATTGGCATGGCTTTAAGTGCAGCCTTGAGCTTCACTAGGGATGCTTTTAATATCACTGATGTTTTAAAAAGCTAGGATATGCACAACAGTCTTTCACATAGATATGCAAGATGTAAATAATTTTTTATATTTGCGTAGAAAATTTTCCTTTGAATAGAAAATTCCTTGGGTTCCTATTTGGACTCAACAGAACTGAAAGCAGACTTGGCAAAGCAACTAACTGCTTTGCCAACTAACTGCTCTTCATAGCAAATGGAAAGTAAGAAAATACTTGCAATTCTTTTACTTCCTTCCAGCTCTTGTTCAAAACCAGCTTATTAAGTAATTTTGCAGTTGCCCCAAAAGGAAAAGCAATTTAAACAATAGATTTTAAAGGCATCTTTAAATATATAATTCTCATAAATATTGTATCTCTGATATGGTTTACTGGACTTCTTTTTTTAAACTCCCTAATGTCCACTGTTAAAAAACAAACGAAAACTTCTGAAATTACAGATCAATACTCAAAGTGGGAGAAAGTGCTTCCATACTTGAAGTTTCTAATAGCTTTATATCCATCTAACAAGCATCAGGAGTGAAAGGAGACAAGCATTAGGAATAATCTACTTTAGGAAGGACACATGGTCAGTGGATGAACAAGATAAAAGCAAAAGAAAATACAGAACATAAGGGTCAAAACAAATAAGAAGAGAGGAGGGGGGGGAGAAATCTAAGATTTAAATTTCAAAAAAAAGGAGTTCAAGAAAACCCAAAATGTGAAAAGAGAGAATAAAGCAAACAAAACTTCAAAGATTGCCACGTTCTGTCCTGCCAAGGATGCATGCAAGATCCCTATTACACTCATTTAGCTGACTTCAACAGGAAAGTCCTTCGGCATCATACTTTAGGCACCATGTGTCTGACAAGTGCCAGTGGTTCCATGGAGCAGCATTACTGGGCAGCTAAACTGGCAAATTTGCTGTCCAGGTAAATTGGTGCCTGATGCTGTACACTGGCACGAATACAACATCTTGCCTGAAGAGAGTTGGGCTGGGTTAATGCATGCAGCTAAATACTGTACACTGAAGGGAAAACGTATGTCCAGGAGTGGAAAGTTGAAGGCTAATTCTCAACCAGGGCTGAAGCAGATATTATGGAATGCGCTCTTTCCTGAACACAAAACATGAAGGAAATCAATGTGAAAGAAAGCAAAAAAAGTATTCATTCTTCCCTTCAGCTTTGGAAGAATAAGGCCTTCAAAAGGTTTCTCGTTAACTTTCCCAGAATGCGTTTGCTTTTTCCAAGAAAAAGGAAAAAAGGGAAGTATGTGGTAGTAACGCACTGGTAAATTTATATAGTACTTGAGGGGAATTCCATCCATTCCTGTACCCTGGGTATTCCCATAAGCTCCAAACAGACGAGTTTGAACACCCTCATTTCATGACTCTGTATTCCTCCTCCTGGAGACAGGTCCTTTTTCACAGGAGATCTGTTGCCACTACCTCCACCACCTTCCCACTGTTGGAAGTGAAGTCCAACACAGTGAGTCAAGCACGCTGTGAATGCAAATGCAGTGAGAGGTTCATGTGAAACATCACCTCCCCTGCTGCAAGCCTATCAAAAAGAGGGGCTCATGCTCTTCTGCTTGCGCAAAGCTTCCTTCAGTGCAACACTGTGCAGATGATGCCCAAAGAACTGTGGTTTATAGCTCCCTTCCCAACAAGTGCACCTCTCCTTTTTCCTCTCCTAAGCACACTGACATAAACACACACCTGTAGGACAATTCCCAAAACATTTTATTTATTATATTCAAAGGGTCATCCTACCTATGTAATAACATGGCCAATGTGGGTGATTTTTCAGAGTCATTACAATGATCCAAAAAGCTCATCAGAATTGGGATTACAGACATAGTTATGCTACAGAAGGTGATGCCATGCACAAGGGAGGAAAGTGAACAAACTGTCCATACATCCATGCAAACCTGAAAGCAAACTGCGCATTATAGGATGTGCAGCTGATGGGGTTTGGCAAAGGTATGAATGAAGCAAAAGAGTCAAGACAACAACAGGATTTGAGAACAAAGCCAAACACAGATTTGCAGCAAGGCAGCAGAATGTGACCGGACAGTAATCAAGACAACAGGTCAGCTTTTTCTCCAAATGGGAAATGTAAACCGAGTACAGAAAATTCATAAGCTGACATAATATTTCTCCCAATAACACAGTGTAATTTATGAACAGATTTTTTAAGGTACTAAGTTGTAACAAGTAAGGTTGTTTAAAATAGGAATTATTATGACATTCTTTAGTGAGGCCCATGCCACTTTACCTTCATTCCAAAGATTTATTAAAATTTCTTTTTAGGAACAGAGAGAGGGCTAAAAATGATGTTGCTCTCAGCCTTGGTAAATTTCCACTAGCTGTGGCATAATACTAAAATATGGATTCATTAAAATTAATATTTAAGTCTTACAAAAAATGTTTTGTTTAAATTATTTACATTTAAATGATGGATTTCAAGATTTTTTATACTTTAAGGTATATAAAAATTCATTGTTTAGGTGACAGTAGAATAAACTTTCTTTTATAATCTCAAAGAAAAAAGTTACCATAAAGGCGGCTTTGTAAAATTAAAAGGGGCATGTTTTCCACAACACTGTGAAATTCAATTCATGTTGAGAAAGAAGATATCAAAATTTATGTAACAAAACAGCACAACCTATGATACATAAATTAGCATCTCCTTGATCAGTTGCACACTTCCAACCTACATACACCAGTTACACTCAGAAGCATTTATTAATATCAGTAAATCTCTTAGTAATCTACTGATTACTTTTTTTCAGGGCAATCTAAAACTTGTTCTGCGGCTGAATTCCTCCAGATAAATGCAAAATATATCTGGAATACAACTTAGTTGCATCACTCTATAGATGCAGAGCTAATTTAAGATTTGCTAGCCCTCAAATTCTCACTTAAAACAAAGCTAATAATTGCAATAAATTGTACCTTACACCCAGATAACTAAAATTTATTACATCATTTTTCTAAGATAGTACCATCCTTACTTAACTTTAAAAAACAGAAATCTGAAGTGTAACTGCAACTGTTCATCCATGAAGAAACATGTCAAGAATCCAACCCTGTCATGGGTGATCAGAAGTTTTAAATATATCCCTGCCTATCTGCATTTCACAAAATGTTGTATCACAATCACATGTGGCACTTGGGGCTTTTTTAGAGTTCTCTTCAAAGTAGGGGCCACGCTTCCTATATATGATGTACAGCATTTGGCTCCTTCTGGGAGCTGCTAGAAGCAAATAGGAGCAACTCTGTGATGGGTTATTTCCCAGAGAATGAGCATTGGCTCAGCTTTCCTACACACACACTGATTTTGGAACAAAAGAAGCCAGAGATTAAGCACTTTTCAACCCAAAGATGTAGCAAGTACAGGACAGGACCTAACCTCACTCCACAGCAGCTGCATGAAGTATCAAGAAATTAGGTAAAGGAGGGCTCTCCAGCCTGGATAAGCACCTGAGAAGCCACTGAACACCAAAAGAAGAGTCAGACTGAGTAGAACACCAAGAGCAACACATCACTGCCAGCCACAGAGGAGCATGGATTTCCAATGCTTGAAGAGCACAATTAATCAGCAAAACAAAGGTTCAGTTTAAAAGTATTTAGGTGTCACGATAAACTGATGAGTTGTTTCAATGCTCACGGAGATTTCTGTGGATCAAAACCAGTCAAAACAATTCTGGCCTTTGTACAAGCTGTCAGGAAGAACTGTAAAGCTGGATTGGATTTAAATCACATTTACCACTCTTGCTTTAGCAAAGCATCAACAGCAACTAACTCTCCATTTACAGGTTTTAGTATAGGAACTACATGGGGAAAAAAAATCCGTGACACTTAAAAGTATTTAACTCCATCTGATATTGCTGTGTTTAACACACAACCTAAAGCTAAGCTTCTCAAACAATCCTTTATAACACTTTGCTAGACCAAACACTTGCTAAAACAAACAAAATAATTGGCAATCAACAAAATTTGGGGTTTGGGCCTTTTTTCACCATTTATAGTGCAGAAGAAACACAAAATACATCAGGCTTTCTTAAACGTTATTTAAGTATCTTCATGAACAAAGCATCTATAGCCTGTTCATCACACTTGCAACAAGAAAAATTAAAAAAAAGATAAATGAGAAACCACCTTCACCAGTGGGAGAGGAGTTACACCACTCTGTGGGGAAAGTGTCATTGTACAGTAGCTCATATTCATGTAATAATTTTGAAATGTGCTGACACGCCATTTGCTGCGCCAGAAAAGTGGCTTGGCTATTGCCTCTTGCACTGAATCCTGGATTTGCTGAACATAAAAAGCACATATCAGTGATTCTATACCATGAGATCGCAGAAGGTTGATGCAGGGAGTCCCAACTGACTGGATTAATTTTGTCCACGGCCAAGCACAACACTGCTTTAGAGCCTCACACTCTATCAAGGGAGAAATTCTAATTGGATCTAACAAAGGGCTCACTGCTTAGGCACACGTGTCAGAAAATAGTTTCCACATCACATAAACTGTACTACTAAGGAGAATTATAAAAGGACATTTTCAGAGCTCTGGAATAATGACACATTATATTATACACATTGCTTTCAAGTATATTGCCTTCAGGAAAGTATCATGTAAATTATGAATAATGCATTTACTCAGGTAACAGCAGGTATGGTGAATCAAGGCTGGGTTCAGACACAGTTACTGCCATTCATCTGTGCTTTTACTTCACTACAGGATCATTTGTGCTACAGTTCACTACAGGAAAATATTCTGGAAGATGCTTCACCAGAATCTTAATATTTAATCTTCAAAACTATGTACTAGAAGGGAATAAAAAAAGATGGTGAAAAACAATGTGAGGTCATATGAGGGCGGAAAAAGCAAACAGTTAAACTGTGGGAAAAGAAAAAACCATCTCAGCCTCCCACTGAAGTCCCTCTCCAACTGCCATTTCTCTGTGAGAAGCATCTCAGTCTTCATAGCTAAAGATGCACAACACCTGAATTACAAGTTGAGAGCACCAAGCTACTACAAAACCCACAACACGATTCCCATCAAACTTTCTTCACCAACCCATGTCTGGCTCTCTGCTCGTGCCTCCCTCCCATTTACTTCCCAAGTGGAATAAGCCTACTTGGGCATCCCCTCTGTTCCAGCAATACAGGAGAGAAGGCTGGCAAAGCAAAGCACGGAAAAGAATCCACCACCACCACCATCGTTGACCAAAATATTCAGTGTTATCACAGTTGTCCATAACACGTTAAGACTTTTTTTTTTTGGTAGGAGCACCAAGAAGGATTTGAAGTTTTTAAACATCAGTGACAGGGCACTGGAGCAGACCGCCCAGGTTTTGGAGTCTCCCTTGCTGGAGATATCCAAGAACCATCTGGATGCAATCCTGTGCCATGTGCNCTTTTTTTTTTTGGTAGGAGCACCAAGAAGGATTTGAAGTTTTTAAACATCAGTGACAGACCGCCCAGGTTTTGGAGTCTCCCTTGCTGGAGATATCCAAGAACCATCTGGATGCAATCCTGTGCCATGTGCTCTAGGATGATCCTGCTTGGGCAAGGAGGTCAGACCAGATGGCACGCTCTGGTCTTTTCCAACCTGACCCATTCTGTGATTCTGTGAAATACTATTTGGTACCACAATACCACGTAGTTCCATTGTAGTTAGTCCATCTTTTACCTACAACCTGTTTAGGAGTGCACACAAGTTTGCAAGCTGGGCCCTGCAGCTGAGAGCTGCAAGGGGAAGCAAATGCGTGGTGGGACAAGTCAGGTGTCCAGAATTCTGCAACTCCTGAGACAAATGGACTGACTAGATGGAAGTAACATAACAAATTAACAGGAGGAAGCATTTAAAGTATTTAGAGGTTCCACCATTTATTTGTCCTGAGTAGCATTGCACGTAGGAGCCCCCTTATCTCAAGAACATGTTGCTGACCCTGCAACATGCTCCTGATCATAATCAGAGGAGAATACGGAATCAGACTGACCAAGGGGAGAAAAGCTGGCACTGTAAAACCAGGACATGTTCTGCTGGAACGCGTCACTACAGCCACCCCATTGGTCAGGGGTCACTGCCATGCCATGTAACACCAGTCCCGTGCTGCTAACACTGGAATTTCAATAATGTGGACACACATACAGACAGGGCAATTAACCTTGGTGAGGGGGGAGAAAAGGCAAAAGAGAAAGCACATCACACCAGAAATAATCTGATTTGGCTCTGTACTGAGGACACCAGCCTTTGAAAAACAGATCACATTTTCATTTTGCAAGTCTTTGCGCTTATCTACGCTAGCCCACCGCCTGCCCAATTCATATTCCCACCCTACTGATGAGAAAACACTTACTGGTTTTGGCTGTGACAGAATTAATAGTTCCTCATACGATGCTGTGAGTTGGATTCGTGGTGAAAATAGTGTTGATAACCCAAAGATGATTTCACTATTGCTGAGCAGAGCTTACTGGCGTCAAGGCTCTTTCTGCTCCTCACACTGCCCCACCAGTGAACAGACTGGTGCGACAGGAGAGGCTGTGAAGGGACACAGCTGGAATAGCTGACCCCAATTGGCCCAAGGGATATTCCATACCATACAGCATCATGGTCAGCAGTAAAGTGGGGGGAAGAAGAAGAAAAAGAAGATGTTCAGAGTGAGAGCATTTGTTCTTCCTGTTACATGTGATGAAGCCGTGCATTTCTGGAGATGGCAGAACAACTGCCTGCCCACGGGACATAGTGCACGACTTCCTTGCTTACCAGTGCAGCTTTTCCTTTATCAGGTAAACTTCCGTTACCTCAAGCCCTGTGTATGAAGCAGTCGTGATGATGTCCACGTTGGAAGCGAAAAAAATGTCCTCATAACTCCGCAAAAAACATCAGAAAACACCCTCCATACAGGAGAAACAGAAAGCAGGCATTCAGGCATTAGAAGAAGAAACTTGCTACCTCTACAAAAGGAATTGTATAAGAGATGAAAAGGCAGAGAACTGGAAAGTGACTCAGGAAGTCTCACTGATCTGCTGCCAGGAAAGGCTCAGACAACAGCCCAGAGCACAGGGAGCTCTCTCCCCGGTAGCTTCTGCTGGAGCAGTCAACTTCTAAGTAGGATTCCTCTGGAGAAGAAGAAATTAATCTCAAAAGCCTATTCTGATGTTGGCGTCCATAAACCTTGAAAAAGACATATTATAACCTTTGCATCTCAAACCATTCCTAAATAATAATAATAATAACAACAACAACAACAAAATAAAGAGAAGTGCACTCTTAGAGAGATCAAATAAATATTTCCGTTTAAAAAGGTGTACTTTATCTCCTGTATATGTTCACCTACAAGCCCTGGTATTATTTTGATACCTCAAAGAAAAGGACTCTGGGCTTACAAGTATTCATTACTCTGCCTCAAAACACCTTAATGTTAGGATGGGACAAACAGAACTGTCTTTGGGAGGGTCCATTTCCCACCACTGACTAGGGAGAAGTGCTAGAGAATTAAAGTTAACTGGGGTTCATAACCAATTCATGACACAGAAAGAAAATCAAATGGGCAGTTTTCCCTGAAAAGACAGTCAGAATGGGCTATTAGAAAACCTGGTAAGAAAGATAATAAAAAGGGACTTCACTGGCAGTTAAGGTGTGAGAGTCTTAGCTTCTAACTAAACTATTATACTTAGTAACCTCTCTTCTATGAATTACAACTCACTTCATTTCTTTAGACTTCAGAGGAGTGCTAATTCCCAAATTCATGAGTGAACCACATTAACTAATAGCTCATAAATCATTGTAATTATTTCCAAAGTAGCTCTCTCCTGTAGCCCTTAAACCAGAAGATGTCATTTTTCTTTCATCCAAATATTCTTCACCAGTGTTCCCAAACCACCCAGGAGTGGAGCTGTGACTCACCTGTACTGCCGAGCCTGTGGCTGCTTTCACCAGCCTCCTCTGGGCTTGTGGGGGGCTTGCAATGCTGAGTGAGCCAAGGACTCCCGAGGAACATTACACACACAGTGCTCAGCCATTCCTATCAACTTTGCAAGTGGGAGTTGAATTATTTTGTCTACGGGCTTCTTGTTTTGCTTTGAAACATAATGTTCAGACAAAGACTTTCCTGGGCTTTGCAAACAGAGAGAAAGGTAAAGGGGTGGCAAGATAAAGTTTTGGATTGCCAAATGAAATTATGGTCCTATTAAAAAACAAGCAAGTTTGACTACTGAGAACGCAATGACATCATAAAAATAGAGTTTCTTTCAGTAGGTTAAAGTCAGTTCATAAATGAACTTTGAAAAACAGTAAAATTAGAGGAAGGTAATGTAAATATCAGTGCATGTTCTAAAGAAATAACTAAGCTGTGTTCAAGGCAACATGGAAGCACTCAGAGCAGCACCAACGTTTATGGAGTACTCTGCTCATTTCTCCCTTTGATACTCAGGCGTTATTTTTCCTGTAAGTTGATGTAAACTTTGAAGTTTCTCACAAGATCTTGAAAGAAATACAGAGTGTAACCAGCTGCTACATATGATTCTCTAGCCAGTGGCTGCCATGTATATTATATATAGAAAGCATAAAAGAGAATAGGTTGAGCTATGTAAACTGCCAGCAGGGAAACTCTTTGAAAACTTATACAAGATAAAAGCATCTGTAGTCTCAACACTTATACTCTGTAGTCCAGCACAATGATAAAAAACAGCGCCCACTGGAACAGCTGGAGTCCACTGAAAGGGAGCAGAGCCAGCATTTGAATACAATTAGCTCTGACTATGCTCCAGTTGTCTGAGATACACTTTCACATCCACAATAACCCTCTTGTAACAGCTAGTCCATGAGATGAACCACCTTTTTTGAAGGGTTAGAATCTACGAGGCAAGAGAACCGTACAAGGCAACATGTCTGAAATTATACAACAAGAAAATTGTTTTGCTTATACGGGATACACTTGCCACACAGCTGTACATAAAGGTTGTGTCCTTCGTCTCTTGTTGCGGAGCCTCCCAGGGAATTCCTAAATGCACAAGGAGTGCTGCCTGCTTGGTGAGTACCCAGGGGCAGCCTGGGCGCTCACACAATCACCCAGGCTGAGCGAGCATCCCTGTCTGCACCCACCCTGAGCCACGGGAGGTGGCCAAAATACTTGCTGCATTCCAGAAACCCTCAGTGATACGGATGCAGCTACATTAAATGCAACTTCTGCTCTGTGGAATGGAGTAAAATCGTGTCACCTCTGTCGAACTCAATGTATTTAGCAGGCGTTAAACTACACATACAGAAAGGGACCACCTGGATCTGCTCCTTGCAAAAACACCTTGCCCTTGGAAAAATTGCAGAGATATGAGACAGCAGATGAGCTCTTTCACACATGTGGTGACATTAAGTTAAAGTAAGCAGTCACAGCTGCAACATGGAAATACAGAGTGGGTGGTATATAACACACCACAACAAAACAAAACAAAAAAATACTTGAATAGGTTACTGCATTCCAGGTATGTGTTTGGTGAATGCAATGGAAAAGCAGTTTATCAAAATGAAACAAAACTTGCCAGTGGAATTGCTCTGGTTTACATACCTAACTTATTTCCTTGCTCTTCAGACTGTTTTTAAACACTCATTCTGAACCATCTCATACAGGAAAAAAGACAGGAATTCAGTCAATATTGTACTTAAAAGCATGCACAAAAATTAACAGCATTATGATCTAAAGTAAATGTCATTTTCACAGCTAAATTACAGAACTGCAGTATAACCAGTGAAAATGAAAATTATTTTATAACTGATAAGTGAAAATTGTACTTTAGCTAACTGTAATCCACAGACTGCTAGGGTTTTGCAGATAATGGTCAGTAGACTTCAATAGAGCCAAACTGAATTCCGTGGAGAGGAGGAAAACTTCTTCCTATGTGTGCTCTACCTGTACAGAGCCTACACTGTTAAACACTGGAACACAGTCAGAAAGTCTGATAACCACTGAGCAGCACCAACCTAGCACCTGACACTACAGAAGCATAAAAAAATTGGAGAATTTGGAGAGTAAGAACAAAAAGATTCATAAGGGCTGAAGAACTGGATTAATAAGAGGAGATCAATAGTTGACTACATACCAGATTGAATAAAAGATGATATTGATGTTTCAAAACCATGTCCCCAAGTAATCAAAACGCCTCATAAAAATAATTTGTGCGTGCAAAACCAGTAACTGCTCCAGGGAATGGAAAAGGGGTCTGAAGTTAACGGATGTTCTTTAAAAACAAGTTTGTCCCCCACATTTCCTTCTCATATTCTCAATGAGGGCAGACAAAGATGAGGAAGGGAGAACTTCACACTTCATATCATATACCTTCACAGGAGGAAAAACCAGAAGAGGAAGCTAATTTTCTGAAAACAAAATTGTACATCTGTGGAATAACAAAATAATAACTTTTTTATCCCAAACGGTTTTTATCTAAAATCTCCTATCCACCTGAGGGAAAGTGTTAGAAGGCAAGAGGATGCACTCCAAGAATTTCTGGGTCATAAACTGGAAGGGTGTCTAGAATTATTCAAACTCTACATTTTGTTTTGTTTTAAAATGGAAAACTACCCATAGTTACAATAATTTGCATATCCTAAAAAAAAAATAATTTTTCTTACACTGTTGATTCTATTGCAATTCATCTCCAAATAGCTGATGTTTTAAGAACTGTAGATGGGAAAAGCTGATTAACAGAAAATAACAAGGCAAATGGCACTGCACACTCTCAAGGTCAGTAAAATAACCAAGTCAACTTTTGTAATTTCTGTATTTCCAAACTTTCGGGTCAAGCAGAATAGGACACTGGAAAATGCACCATGACACATACCTGACTGTAACAGGGAGTGGTTTGATCATATCCATTAAGATAAAGCTAGACCTCCTTCCTGTCAGCAGTTTTGACGATTTCTGAATAGCTAAGGATGCTTGCTTCCCGTGAGTTTAAAGTGGCTTATTCATCATCATTCAAGTTTCCCAGTGTATTTTTTGGATAAAAACATATTTTAAAAAGTCTATAAAGAAACAATGACCTTCCAGATTGTGATATCATTTGCCTCTTTTGGCAGGGTCATTTTGAACTGAACAAAATCAGCTGTTGCTTTCTTTTCCAACCTTTCCTATAATCTATTGCAATTCTTTCCTTATAACTCATGAGCGTAACGTCTGCAACTCCATCACATCAAGCAACCCTTCCGCCTGCTCCTGAGCACAAGGGCAACCTTCAGATTGCTGTGGGGTCAGATTTAAGGGCTACATCTTAAATCTAAATAAACAAGTGTTGCTGAAGATCAATCAAACCGGGAGTTCTGTTAAACATTCAGTGTGAAAAGCCTCAATTTATCTGTTTCTCCCAGTGTCCATACCTCCAAGTCAACCTTCTCTGAGGGTGGTAAGAAGGCAGCACCCCGTAGGGTTTGTGCAAGATCTCCCAAACTCAAAATTATTTTCTGATGAGACATTCCCACATTTACAGACATGTCTGGTAAGGTAACGTGTTGCTTGGCAAAGCTCTCTCTAGATATGTTTTAAGGAAACACACTCTCTATATCACAGCCTGGTCATAGTCAACTGACACAGTAAGCACCATGCTGGAGACAGTACAGGTGTGGAAGGACAGAAAAAACCCTCTGCTTGAATTCCCCATGTGGCGTGATTGCCTAGGCTTACCTGAAAAACCAGCTGGACTCCACATGGTAGTTGCTAGTCTACTACATCCAAGTGATGCATTTACTAACTTGCCACTCTCACTTTATGACTCTGAATTCTCAGTTCAGCCTGGAACCCTCAGCTTCCCAGGGAGGATCATAAATACACCAAGGGGAAGTGAAAACAGAAATTATAACAAATGTCATCTAGTTATTTGAACTGGGACCCCTTTGGGGAGTTCCTGAGCACTGATGCCTCTGGCCACGAATATCAAGTAACACAAAAAAATAACTTTAAGTTAAGCTGATTTATGCAGATCTGAAGTTACCTAGGCTGCACAAAGACCAAGCAATACCAAGCTTCATTTGAAAAAAAAATCAGAGTGAAAAAAAATGTATACATTCAATAAATAATAAACATATCAATTTTGTTAGTCAGTCAGTCAGCTGGCCCCACCATACATTGATGACCACCTACAGAAAGTACACAATGGTTTCAAGAAATGCTATTTTGAGAGCAAACCTTCCTCAAGGAAATGTAATGACAAGATGTTTAAAAGAAATTTAAAGTCCTTTTAGACATGAATAAAAAGTAAGGGCTTGGAAAAATTTTTAAAAAAAATAAAATCACAATACTCAATGCAGAGAGGAATTTGAGAAACTCTCAAAGCAAGGAGCTCAACATGATTTGTATTCTCACTATTGTGAGGCCTTGTTTCCTGGACTATTATAGTATCCGTTGGACTTCTATGAAAAACAATGTAACTTTAAAGATGAGGCAGAGAATAACACCCATGAAAACCACTTCCAGGGTGGTTTATATCTGCTATGATAACACTACCTATGAAATGTTATGGCTCAAAGAACGAAGAAAGTTTACATAGGTGCAGTGCACAGGCTTTGCAAATGCCAGCTGATCAGCAAAATGCAGCAGCCAGAGAATCTGCATTTAGTTGGAAAAACTCAGTATGAAGTGTTCAGAGATGCAAGTGGGGAGCCAGCCCAAGCACAACTTTCAAAAGCAGATCCAAAGGAAGTGCAGGTGCCTCAAAATCTTGATTAGAAAAGGAAAATGACCAAGATAAAGCCCATGTGATTTTATCTGTGCCACAGGGGATTATCTCCATTTCCAGCTACCAGAAGATGGCTACTACAAGATGAGGCTTCTCTGCAGTCCTCAGAAAGATGCTGAACATATGACTTTTACATACCATTTCTTTGGCCTCAAATAACAAACACAAGTGAATGCCATTGTGAGTTCTACCATGCTAAAAGATGGAAAATAGATTCCAGCAGGCTTCTTCTGTGCAAGGACTGGTTTTGTGTGTGCCCTGCATAGCAGGAATTAGGAGGCATTCCCCACAATGATAACCTAATTCAGGCAGGAGCAGCAAGGACAGAAGTAGGTAAGCCACAACAGTGCAAAAACAAGAGCGTGCAAGACAATTTCAACAAGATTGTTCGAAGAAGAATATTCTGATGTTTGCCACACACTCCTAGTATTTTTATGCACTCTAAGGCGTATCTGTCGTGTTCACTGATGAACAGGATTGTATTTTTTGTATATGGTACATTTAAGCAAAAATCAAACTTATATTTATCACTGTGTTGATAACCTTTCTTGATTAATGAATGTGGAAAAGAGCTGCTATAAACAGGCATTTATCATCTGATGGGAAATTACTATCATTAAGGGCCATGAATACTGCTACAAAGCTAATAAAAGTTTTCAAAGTACACAAAGGAGTGTCTTCTAAAAATTTTGAGCCTGGCTTATTTGACAACAAGCACAGAAATTGGCTGCTTTTGTTCAGGAAGGAATATCATCAAGAGAGTGAACTGGGGGGGTGCGGGGGGGGGTGCAAAAGCAGCTGGAAGAGAACTGAAATGGCACAGGAAGAACGGGAGATAAAGTCACTTAAATGGAAATAACATTTCCATTTGTTACAGAAATAGTAAAACAGCTTCCATCAATTAATTACTTCATTCATTAAATAGGCAGTCCATTTATTTTACTTCTCACTAGTCAATTAAAGAGTTATCATTTGCAACACCTTTATCAATATAGTCTCATTATACTTAAATAGAATAATTTTAAAATGTATTTTGCAAGACATATTTGTTTTTTATTATTTCTTTCAATTTAAATAATATAATTTCTCTCTTGGAGTTGTAATGTAACAAATCACAATAAAATATTCAACCTAGCAATGTAATTTTTTTTTTTTTTAAATCTCACTTGAAAATTTATTTTCTCTAAGAGTTTTACTAAAGAAACATCACAAACAAATTATTGTATTTAAATGTGGACACCTCTGTTTTTAAAAGTGCATGCAACAGCCGGTACTGTAGCACACTACTGCTCCTAGCAAAACTTGCTTGCATCCCCCAAATTACACACATCCATAGCAATAAAAAAATTTGACTTTATCCTGTCAGCTTTGTGGGATTCTCCTGACATCACAGAAGTCAGGTAACTAGAGGAGGCACAGTCTTATAGAGGACATTAATACCAGTTTTAACTGCAAAGCCAGCTGTTAATCTCATTACAAATCTAAATCTTGGCTTGCACAGATTAACAAAATGTAAAGAGTTTTCAAGAGCATAAACGTATCCTTGTTTACAGCTGAACAGACATTTGGCATTCTATAGCTAACCTGTTTTCGTCCTTTTAAAAGAGAAGGGAAGAGGGGACGTGGCCAAATTCTGGCCAAAGCTGTACTTTTATCCATGCCTGAGGACCATAAATAAAATAAAAGTAAGGGCAAAGCCATCCTAACTTCACAGTTACTCACTTGGTTCGTTTGAAACTGGCTCACAGGATTTAGGAATACGTGTGACAGGGCTGACTACACCAGCACACTCAGAAAGTCTCCAGTATCATCCTTACCTTCCTGTGCAACAGGCTACTGCTGGAAACTGCCATAGCCATAGCCAAAAGCTGTATGGGGGCTCTAGGAAGGAAACCAAAACACAGAAAATCCCCCAGATTAGTAACTTCACACATGTGTTCCTTGTGCTGCAGCCCAGAGCTATTCCCTCATTCCCCTCCAAACCACACAGTACTGCCACCATGACACAGTTTACTTCCTCATTCAGCAAAGAGCAGCACATGGATCTGTCCACACGAGACTCTTGGAAGTACCTTATGGTGGGATAAAAATCACCTTAATTGGGCTCTCTCAGATACAGGGCCTTTCAAAAATACAGCCCCTGGACTGATGCTTCACCTCAGACACCGTAGGGAAAATATGGAGGGCTGATGAGATTCAGAAAAAGTTGTTCTGTGCAAAATCTTTCTCCACTCCTGATATGTATTTATTATTCATTCCCCACCACCTCTCCTTATCTGATGACACGGACTGCATGCAGTTTAAGATGTAGTTTGAAGTTGCCAGCAACTCTTCTGTGATAACTTCCAGTCCCCACAAAAAGAAAAGCCACAGCTTAGTCAATTCTTACACCTACAGAGAACAGGTAACTGGATTGACATTTGTTAGAAAGCAGAAAATCAACACTGGAGTTGATGTCACCAGGAATGAACACAGGAATTCCTGTGTACATCCTTCAAGGATTTTATTATAATAATTTCCAGTGCTCACTATTATCTCTAACCATTAATAGAGCATATTGACAGCTGCTGCCTGAAGTAACCTGTCCCTTCTGTCCTTGGCCAATGTGAGCAGCAGAAGCAGTAAGGGTCCTGACCTTTCTCTCCCCAGGGTTAAACCGGCAGCACCCACCACCTTCAGACAACTTTAAGGATTTGTTTCAAGGTGCTGAAGTTTACCTGTGTTCAGTCCACTGAGGACCTCAGCACCTAGCACCAGTGTATCTACACAACCTGTTGAGCTCTGCTTGTTATACCACTGTTACCAGCCTACTGAGGTAACTTTGCAGGACCTCTGTTGGTATCACTGTGTTTAGATCTTCTCTATCCTACCTCGTGGGTACTGCCTTCTGCTATTTTCTAATTTTTTTTAAAAAAAAGTATTCCTTAGGCTATTAGTTGCACACACACACACACAAAAAAAAAGAAAAAATCAAAGCCTCTCCATCCCTAGCCTTTGACATCTCTTAGGCACCTTCTGCATGTATTGCTTTTTCTGGAGTCACAGAGAAAAGGAATTAATTTCTGAGGCAGATAGCATCTTCAACTATTCATTGTTGTACAAGCCAGCTACGCTAATCCACACTTCACAGGAAGATTGCCTCACTTTGCTTGAGGACAGGGAGTGAGGTTATCTCACCTCACAGCTGGGGCAAAGAGACAAAACAAGGCAGGTGCCTTTGCACTAATGCAGACCAGGCACATTCCCACCACCTGCTGAGAGCGCTGAGGACCCTGTCTTTCAGCAAGACAGATAAAAGGAGGAGCTACGCACAGGAGCTCCTCAAATACTCCAACTATTCCCAAAGCAACTGCCCATTTAGGTCCTTAATTTTATGGCAAAACACTTCTAAAAGCTTAGCTCAGCCTTCACATCGTTAGTTTATCCTTCACAGTACTGCTTTTGGCCCATCAGACTATTTACAGTTTACTTTTCACTTCGAGCCAAGTCCAGTATTTAAGTATGACTAGCACAAAAAAATCCCAGCCAAACATTTCAAAAGTCATTTAAATACATGTAAGACAACTCCTGCCTATATGCAAAGGCCCCACTAACTTCTGAAAAGATTTAGCATCAATGATTAAACCTGTGAGAATAAATCCATCTACGCAAGTAGAATCACACCATTTGAGTTTTTATGAAATTTGCAGTAAGGGAAAAGAAATGCCAGGGATGGTTCATTGAAACAGCTGAAATGCTGCTAAGGAAAGAAATCACATTGGGATTAATAATTTCAAATATATGTGCAGCATTTGGGAGCAGAAGGACAGGATAAAAATAAATCAAACCCTTTTGACAGGCTCTCATTTCTTCACACCATTCCAAGTCATGCTGTCTGAACTGGTAAGGTGAATCAGAAAAATTGAGTTATGCACAAACTGTGCAGAAATCTACTCTTTTGCAGAAAGCTAGAAAAACGTTTATGCACAAATTAATTGCCAAGTTCCATAAAAATGATGGCATCTTTTACACACAAAATCAAACAGCTCATGATTCAAGCTTTAAGAAATAAGAATAAAGTTTACAACCCAGAGGATTAGAAACTATTCTTCATGTTGCTTTGGTTTTGGGGTTGTGTTTGTTTGTCTTCAATTAAAGGACTAATTTTAAAATAAGGTTTTTTCTACAAAACCTTAAAAACGGCAAGTCATAAGAAAATTCCACACATTCAAAACACAGGCATGTGTGTCATTCAGATCACATTGGTTTTTGTCAGGAGAGAAAATTTCTTTCAAAATGAAGCAGTCCTAAGAAATTCCATAATTCAGTTATAGAGAAGTTAGATTACTCCCTGCCAATGGAATTCTGAGTTACAAAGATTATCTTCATTTTTTCTCATGTTTAATTGGAGTAAACTATTGATTCCTGCATGTCCTCAACCAGCAGCCTCCCTACTACACTGAACAGCCCAACAATACTTGATAATCCCCATTGTAAATAATTATTTTGGGGTGTGTTTTCCATGGCTCTGACTTAGTTGTGAAAGAAGAAAAGGAATATAGACAAGCCGAAACTGTTGTCATTCATGGTTATCAGAGAAAAGTTAATTAGCTTCAGGGTTTAAATGCACTCCTCCTCCTCTTCAAAGACACAAATGTGGACCTACCTGCTGCTGTGACAGCTGTCATGAAAAGCACAAACCTGTCCCTTCCACATACCAGTATTTTAAATCCTAAGCACAACAGAGATTCAAAGTTTCATGTTCATAGTAGATGCAAGGTGCTGAATGCAGTACCCAGGAATGCTTGTGAATAAAGGAAAAAGACAATTTGCATTAATATTTTTAACGATGAAAGACAAAACAATCTCCTGTGTAACTTTAGTCTTATCCTGTCCATCAACAGCAGCAGCTTGGACTCGACCTCCTTGACCCAGGGTCTCAAAACACTTTAAAAGGGGTGCCTGCAACTGCACCCCATTGGACAGAAGTGGAGATACAGAGATGACATGGACCCATCCTATGGCATGTCCTTGGAGCACAACCCTCCTTGGCTTGAAGGGTTTCTCCGTTTCGATTCTCTGGTAGGACAAGACCCTACAAGACTTGTCTGTGAATAAAAGAAGTCTATGATGCTTGCACACACTTAATTGTATTTCTGCAGGCTATAAAAGTCTTGCTATACTCCTTTTAACAAACTACTAGATAGTTATGCCTGAAGAGAAATTCCCTGTCAGGGAAAAAACTCTATTCATCCAACTTCAGTAGCAAATGCAAATAGCTAATTAACCTTATCTCCATTACACTGTCCTGACTTTGCAATACATCTGGCACTGAAGCAAGTATTTTTTTGCCTTGTCCAAATCTTCTCACATATGTACACAGCCTACACTCAAAGAGCCGTGAGGCAAATCTGACCAGCAAAGATTTAGCATGTACGTACGGGTGTACCCCCTGACCTGTACTCTAAATGCACACCTCTGCATGTCCCTCCATCATCACTTTATTGGGGAAGAGATAAATTGTCAGACACAGGAAGAAAACTGTATTTAACTATCTAGTTAGAAATAAAGCTGTATTTGTGTACTTAGAAGAGACAAATAAGCTGGCCAAATCCTGCTCATGTACACATTATCAATCCAAGGCAAACAAATATGCTCTTTCACCCACCGGTTTTTTCCCCCTAAAAGACTTATGTGCCCAAATTATGAGCTTCAGCATTTCATCTTTTCATGGTCTGTTTTAAATACAACTCCTTTTCCTTGGCCAAAATTGGCAAGGATAAAGGAAAGCAAATTGGACGAAAGGTCAGATTATAGTGAAATTGAAATATTTATCAGAACAGCTATTTCTGCCAAGGAAGATAGGTAATGTCTTGTTTGATCCTTAATTGACCTGTGTGTTTTTAATTAGGAAGCAGGGGAATTAACCTAGAGCTAATTACAGTCTTCATTTTACAAACCTTTAAGTGTGTAATTTTATTCACATAAGTATTCCTTAGTGAAGTTATGCATGAACAAATACGTTTGTAGCTTCAGGGAATAGGTCTTGAATAACTTAACCTTTTAAAAACTTTCAAGTGGCTACTTTACAAATATGCCTTATATACAATCCGGTTTGTATTTTAGGCTTTAGATGTGAAATTTTTCTGAACACCAAAGAGTATTTCCTTTTATTTCAGCAAAACAGCAACAGTTATTTTTGTGGTAAGGAAATAAGTGGTAGCTTTAAAGAATGAACATCTTTAATTATGTGCCTTTATTCATCCTCGTCTGTGAAACTGCAGCCTTTTGCTTAATGGTATCGCAGTGTGGAGGTTTGTAGCAATGCATTTTGACTTCAGCACTGAATTAATTTTAATGTGTAACACAGTCGGTTTCAGGGGAAGAAACTTGCTGAAACCTGTGTCATTCAGATCCCTGCGTACTACAATCCATTCACTATTGGAAAAGCTTTCTGCAACATGTAAAGGGTGAACCTGTGCTCCCTGTTGCTCTCCCCGTGCTCACACTGCTGCTCCAGTGTCTTCATTACATTCAGAGTTTGCAGACCCTGTGGACCTGCATCTGCAGCCCTGCAAGCTGCCACAGATGACTCCAAATACCAATTATATAAGGCTCGGAGTTGTGATCGTGACTCCCATGCAGATGCCCTCCGTGCTGGCCGCTGTACCACCAGACAAGGACTTGCTTTACATCCCGACTCCAACAGAAAAGAACTCCTTCAGCCTACTTTCCCAAGGCAATGTTTAGACTTACTTATCTGTGGATAAACACGTCTGCCAGACCCTCTCTAATAAGTTTTGAGTCTATTGGCCAATTATAACCAAATCTGACATAGGCTTGGAGGCCTAAGAGATATTCACTCTGACAAGCAGCAGAAAAGCAGCTGGGCTGAGCCTACAGCCCCCGTGAGTGATCCTGTGAGAGAAAAGCCGGTGCAGCAACAAACTGGGGACCCCAGCCTTGAGACACAACGCCAAAGGGAAGAGGTTCCTTTGGGTTTTGCTGTTTATCACAATCCTGCAACACAGCCTGTGCACAACAGTACTTAAAACATATTGCCTGTATAACCAGAGACACAGATACACACTCCTCTCTCTGCACACCGTGTAAGCACTTGCACCTGGGTGTGCATGCACGCTCTGGCATGGGCTGATCATAAAGAATAATTGATCACATAGGAATTTTTGTTTTACAGCTTGATGAGGTGTTGACATTTTAAGCGGAGAAAAGTAAACTCGGTAATGTGACGCATGAAAAAACTGGTATAATGCAATCAAACACTACATTATAAGGTATTTTAGTTACCTCAAAATAATTTCCTTATTACAAAAGAGTCCAGCACTTACAGATGCTGTAATAGACAAATCTTTTCTCCTTCAAGGCACTCAAAAGAACAAGGTTGTTGATATATAACACAATGCAATTCATAGATATCAGCAGAATGTTACAATTTCAAGGCTTTTTCAAAACTTGTCCTGTAACCCTTGTTACACTTTTGCTAGCTCTACCAAATACGAAACAGCAAGAAGAGCTCACCAGAACCAAGCCCAATCTGAAACATGCACTAGTGAAAAAAACAGTTTGACACATGTGAACTTTAGACCAAACTGCAATGTTTTCAAATCAGTTTCCTCCAAATTTTGCCTATCAGCAGCAAGATTCTCAGTGTGTTTGAGACAATTTAAAAATAGCTCATATTTTCTAAAAAGAATACAAACCTGAATGGCAGTAAGCCTAAGATTTTATAGTTCATTTTATGAGGTACCACCAATAGATCCAATTTGTTTCTGTTCCATATTTGCAGCATTTACAGCTCAAAGATCAGCACATCTTGGCACTTATAAGTCAAATACTAATGTATCTATAAATCCTCACCAGCTTCATAAGTTAGAGTAATGACAACCAAGAAAACCAAGTTGGTTTATATACTATCCCATGCTTGCAATTACCCTAAGGTTGGTAGAAAATACCTGTTACAAGTTTTTAGAGACTTGTCTGGCTTGGCCCATATTCTGTCTGAGGGCTGTAAGCTACTTACAATGGCTGTTGTTAGCAGCAGCACAGGCTGGACCCAGTGGCAGCCCTTCACTCTCCCCAGCACCCTGCATCAAGTGTCACGTTTGTAAGACAAAGCAAAGCAGCCCCTTCCCCACAGGATTTACAGTCTGGACAAGTGCTTTGTAGTCAGCATCAAGCAATCAGCGGCTAAGACACAGAGCAGCTCATAAACCTTCTAAAAAAAAAGTTAATCTTATTTCTTGGGAGGAGTAACACATCATTTCCCACCTGAGCATCAGACTTCCTCTCATTGTTTCCTTACACCTGGCAACAGATATTGTGTCTTACTTATTGAAGGTCTTGTTTTGTAGGAAACAAAACACAGGGAAGAATGACAGAAACAGGCAAGAAAGACGAGATGCTGGGAACAGCCTTTATGCATCTGTCAGTTTACATCATCACCAATCAAAGCTCTACTGAAGGGAGTTTCAAAACTTGAGGGCTTGATTCTGCCAGGAGATCAGTGCTCCAGTCTCACTGCAGCAAAGGCCCCAGCACATGCATCACTTTAATTACACAAGTGCACCAATTAAAATGGACCTTGTGTATCCTTTAAGCACATATTTAAGTGCTAACTTGAAGCCAGAGCATTCAGTATACTGCCCCACAGGAAGGACTGCTATAAGTCAGGATTACACACATAGATAAGTGCAGATACAACTATCCCAGAGGCCTGAGGGTTCTTTTCCCTGATTGCACAAGTGTCAATCAAGGGCAGCTCAGCTGAAGCCAAGCAGGGCAGTAGGTTGTGGGAAGAGAGTCAAGGTCCTTAGGTTGTATTTACTGTGATGGACTCCTTATTTTGAAATAACTGCAAAACTGTTTCCTAACAATGCAAAATTTCAACACAAGAACCAAAGAATCTTCTTACAAGCACATTACGAATACATTATCACTCTAATAGTAAAATGCTGGTTGGGTTTTTGCTTGCTTTACAAAACCTCTGAAAGAAACCCACTCCCTGCACATGCAGCCTCTGCCAGTAAAAGAAAGGAGGAATACCTAGTGCTGTAAGCCATGCTAATCATCGGACAGAGTAGATTTTGTCCTCTGTAGGCAATCACACAGTAGCTATTCTGTCACACTAATGTACATTGCCTCCACAAGTTATTCCCAGAGACTGTAGCCTTTAACATCCTAACTTTAACATGCCTGTCATTCAAAATGATCCATTCTCAGAAAATAACTATGTCTCTACTCATTTCCCTTCCCTTAAGGTAAACTTTAAGCAAAGTAGAAGAGAGTATTTTCGCCTGAAAAGGAGACAACAGAGAGCACACTGGAAGTTTTAAAAAGCGTGAATGGGACAGAGAGGAACACACACCAATTCTGTACTAACTATATGTTAAGACATAGGTACTATCAAACAAAGGTTCAGAATAAAATGCTGTGGGGTTTGACACAGTGTAAAGTTAAAGCTATGAAATTCCTTGCCACAGCACGTTGCTGAAAGTTTACACAGGGTCAAGGGGCACTCAGAGCAGTTCATGGACAGCAAAAATCAGTGAGTGCCATAAAGACACCAGCTCTCCCTTAGAAAGCATCTAAGCTGCAAATCATTGCATGCTGAGAGAGCCTTCTAGAGAATTATCCCTACACGCCTACCTTATTTTTACTCCCTCTCAGGCACTGCTTTTGCACTGTCAGACCCAGGACAGACCTCTGGTTTTATCCACAAGAGACTCCTGAACAGTGACACTTTCTGTAATATACATTCAGCAGGTTCTTAAATCAGGAGGTCTAACGCTGTATTTCTGAAGAACATCACCGAAGCCATCGACTGTTATAATCTGGCCGGTAAATCAGAGTTCACCTCAGTCCATCACAAGCGACAAAGTCTGAGAGTTAACAATACCGTACTGCCGCGCGAGAGACTCCCGCTTCCCAAAGATTCACGGGGCCCTCCATCGTTACAAGAGAAGATGTGCCCTGACAAATCGGCATTTTGGTATAAAAGTTCATTTCGGGAGTACTGCAGGTCGCCAGCTTCTGACGTGCACGTAACGAGCTCGTATCAAGCGAGGCGCAGCGTGTGCCCGACGAGAGCAGGTCCGGCAGCCCGGTCCCAGCAGGCTCCCGGCCGTGGCCGCTCACACGCTTCACCGCAGCTGCTCGCCCCGGGGCAAGCTCGGGGCACCCGAGGCGAGCGCTCCGAGCCCGCACGGGACAGGACGGGACGGGGCGAGGGCCGGGTGGCTCCCCGAGCACCCGGCGGGGCTGGAAGGTGCCGGGCACTCTCGGGGCGCTGCCCCCGCTGAGACGAGCACGCACTCGGGATCCCCGGGGCTCGCAGACGCGGCATCCCCGGCACGCCCCGCACCGCGCAGGTGCCCGCCCGCCCGCCGCAGCATCTCCGTGCCGCAGCACCCGCTCCCCGCCCGGCTCCGGCTCCGGCTCCTCACCGTCCTCAGCGCCCGTGAAGGCTCCGCGGGGCTGCCTCCTCTCCCGGGGCTGCTGCCGCTCCCTCCGCTGCTGTCGCCGCGCTCGCACCCCGCCTGCCTCCCGCGCACACCCCTTTCCCGCCCGGCTCGCCGCCGCTCTGCTCGGGCTGGTTTGGGGCTTTCTCCCCTCCTTTCGCCCTCTCCAGCTCCCACTAGTGCTCACACACCCCGCCAGCTGGACGAGGATTCGCCGCCGCCTCCTCCTCCACCCGCCCCCCCGCGGCCGCTGCTCCGCCGGTCACTCCCGGGGGGCTGCGGAGCCCCGGGGACGGTGCTGCACAGACAGGTTACCCCCGTCCACTGACCAGCAGCCCGGGACCCAACCTCTCCGTCCCCCCGCACACACCCGGCCAAGGGCCCCCGCGCTCGGCTGGCGGGACGGGGAGATTGAAGAGAAGCGGAGCAATTTACTGCCAGGATTAAATTAACAATCGAGATAAAACGGACAGCGTGGGAACAGACGATTGAAAGATGAATCGCCGATACATTGCATAGTGTTTAGCGTGTCGGCAGTTATTTATTACTAAATGTAAGCAGCTCCACAGCCCCAGTGTGGATACTCCTGCTGCGACTTGTACTACATCCCACAGGCAGGCGAGCACCATCCTGTGCCACCTTACAGCCCAGGGTTTTCAACCTCTGCCTTATCTTATTACTGCTTCCCTCTTGGAAGTAACAGATCAGCAGTTCAGGTTATCTTATTAGAAGTTTATGACCACAATGTGGTGCACTATAACATGTTATAATGGGAAAAAAGCAAATTCAAAATGGGAATGTTCAGGGGATGACAGATTTTAGTCTACATCAGGAGTGCCCTTTGAAGCAGATGTGGAGCAACATCAGTGCACAGACTGCAAGCAGTAAGTCAAAAAATGCATCCTGGGAGTGCACCTAATGCCCTGTTGGGCCAGCAGGCATCTCATGCACAAGGTGAGGCTGCAGCTGGTGCAAACACCTTGGCCTGAGCACCGGGTGTTTCACAGGGCAAATCTATGGGGCCACACTCACTGGTCATGCAGACACGCATTACCTTAACCTCAAATAATTTCAGTTTCTCACACTCCAGTTAATATACTCCCTCACTTCTCTAGTGGGTTGGTGTACTAATGCTACATTCACATATCCAGAAGCTAGTCTGTCCCCCTTTAACTCATAATGTTTAATTTGCAGAATATTGCTCCAATATTTTGGCCCAGATAGAGGAGAGGGCAAACTATCTCCAACTGCTCGTCTCTCTGTAGTTAGGCCCAAACCTATCCTCTCCCTGCTACTGTAGGCAGGGGCTTTTTTTCCACTTTACAGATATCTCAGTTAATAGTAGAGACTGACGTGGTAGAAGACTTATTACTAGCCAAGGCAAATTTGGAAATGCTGAAAAAACTAGGGGAAAGCTCGTTCCAGCAAAATTTCTGCACTACTATTTTGTGAAATCATTGTATTCAAGTTGTCCTTGTGCACTTCATGCTCCACACTTTTTTGGCCTGTATCCTAGCCACAGCTCTTTATAACACAGGTATATTGTCTATTATGAACTCAAGGTTTCCCTCTCAGCAGAGATACTTCCCTTTTCAATTGGTTTCCCTCTTCTATTTATCTCCTACAGACAAGAAAAAGAAGACCAAGACAAACAGAAGTACTGGCTCTCCTAGAAAACAACTGAATATCTGCTGCTGCTGCTGCACTGACAGGAAAAACCTAGAAAACAGAGAACTTGAAGAGAAAAGAAAAACACACACTCAGGAAGTAATAAAGAGAGGGATGAAAAGAAAAAAAAAAAGACATAAACAAATAGAAAGGGAACAAAAGGAAGGTGTAACTGAATTAAAAGTGCCATAAAGTGAAACAGTTGGCAATGAGATAGAGGCCTTATGGACACCTTTGCTTCACACTGACAAACTGAAAAGTGTGGTTTCCTTTGAGGCACCAACATGATTAACTCTTTACTGAGTATGTGAGAATCAAGGATTCCTGCTATAGCACTCCAATGCCAGTGTGCAGCCAAAAGGGGAAAGTTTTTTACCAATTTCCTTGAAAACATACAGCTAACCTTCAAAAATGCATGCCATTCATGGCTATGATGAATTAGTAGCAACAGAAAATATGCAGACCTGGACTGAGCTTTAATGAAGGCATCACAATTTCTCTCTTCTTCTCACAAGCTCTATTTAATCTCTTCTAACTGGATCATTTCAGCCACCATTCTTTAACTCCTAATTATATCAGACCTATTATAACAACACTTGAATGAAAATGCTCAAAATATCAGGCTCCCAGTGACATTACTGAAGCAGAGATGTAGAGTTGCCCGACAAGACACTGTTGAGACTGCTGGGTAATTGTCTAAATCTTCTATCATTGCTAAGGTAAACACATGAAACCACAAAAATGTTTGAGCCTCCTAGCAAACTTTTTGGTGTGCTTTCACCTTCCTGACCTCTAAGTGTTGAGCACTCCTCTGCAATTTCTTCTCATGCTACGTGTTGCCAGTGGAGGAGAATCCTCCCCCTGCCCCCCAGCCACCCTAAACACATTCAAATAAACCATCCAGTGGAAAAATAAATATTGTGTGATCTCTTCACCTTTTGTCTATGTTTAGGAAAGACAACATAATCTCATAATCCTTTCTATTTTAGAAGCAAATGCTCTCTCTCGCTTTCCAAAACAGTAGTATTCTCTATGTTTTGTGAAAAGCCTAGTGGCTTTGTGCTTTATGTGTTTCTTCTCCTTGGTAAACAACTTCACAGAGTCTGTTTGTCATTCAGTGGCTCTATGTATTTCACAAAGGAAAAAATACACACATGCAACTCATTTATTCCCATTTTCCTAACTGTTGATCAGACATTATGATTTTCCTACTGCACCAAAGCTGGAAGTTTCAGTGATACAGCAAAAAATTGTATTATTGTGCCAGATTAAATAGAGCTTGTTCTTTGCTGTACAGGCAGGGTGTGCTGGGGTGATTTTTTGGATGATGTTTTATTCCCTAACCGCCTGCTTTGTGCCCAGAAAACTGCTTCTGTAGTTGTAGCTTTAAGAGGAACCGGGGGCGGGACCGGAGCCTGGAAACCCTGAGCGGGCGCTGTTCAAACCCCTCTGCCACACGTGTGCTCTGGCCCCCTGTACCGGGGCGCTACATTGTTCAATATGTCTGATTAATAATTTGCTACCTTGAAGCAAGAAGATTTTTTCTTTCCCAACCTTTTCCACGGACTCCAGCAGAGCTCCTTCAGTTGTTTCTTTTTTTGTTGTTTTGGAATTTTTTTCTCCCTCCCTTGAACTGTTTTTTTAATGACTTGTTTTTCCTGGACCAGGAGCCTGCGGAAGGGGCAGCCCCGGCCTGGCTGGTCAGAATACCAGGAGAGACCAAACCAGCACAAGAAGGGACATTAAACTCCACCAACTTCATCTGCTGTGAGGAGGAGACCCACGCCAGAAAATCCAACAGGTTCCCCGCTGCGGCGCGAACTCTTCCTCTCCTCGGAGACAATGAGAAGCAGCCTCCATCTTAGCCTCTTGGCCATGCAGGGGTGGGGGTGGGTTTAAGGTATTGAATTCAATCCTTTTCTGTGCCGTGTGGTGCCAGGGACTGGAATGGTTCATGCCTTAAACATTGTTATAAAGTTTTGCTCATAATAACAAAAAAGCTGCATAATAACAAACTGCATAAAGAAGCTACAGCCAAAGAAGACTCCCTGAAGATACCTGACTGGAACTTTGGACTGTAAGTCAAACTACTGAGACTAGATAAAAGGGAAAACCCCATTATCTAGTAACCTCAGGTCTAGGAAGAAACAAAGCTGAAGGAGAGGAACACATCCAAACGAAGCAGAGATTCTTCCCTGGTTGAGTTTGGGGTGGGAGAGAGCACAGCTCACAGAAGCCAGGTTTGCTCCTCCTGAAATGAGGTGGGGAGGAGGTTTCGGGTGTAACCCCTGGCCAGAGGCAGTGAACACCCATCCTCCCTTACATAAACTGGCCCAGCTGTGGAGCCCCCAGCCCCACAGGCCACATCCATGGGACATCCACGTGAGAGGCAGCTGAGGGGGTCTCATAATCCATCAAAGACCTCCAAAGCGCTCCCCAGAAGCCTTGCACCACAGGACTGCACTTGATACAACAGATCCACAGTCTGTGAGTCTGCAAGGGACAATGGCAAACTCCCCCCCTCCCCACCCCCAGGGAGGTGCCTGGGTTTCCCTACCTGGCCTGAGCTCTATTAACCCATAGGATTCTGTGCTTTTGAGGGGACCATCACCACCAAGAAGACCACCTGGAGAGGATCAGTGGAACATCGTTGGGATCTATGGAGTGGTGATATTTTCCTTATTCTGTCTCTCTCACCCTCTTTCTGTCCCCCCACCCCCCACCTATTTTGTTTCTCTCTTCTTTTGATTCTCTTTTCTCTCTCTCTCTCATATTTACTATCAAATAAACCCCATACTGTTGTCACTGGCATATGGTCTCATTTGCACCTTAATTCGGGCAGAGGCATTTCTAAGAACTTTAATAATTGGATTATGACATGCGGGCACCCCTTTTTTTCTTTGTTAGTAAGTAGTTCTACTCTTTTTTTTCTCACTTTGACTCCACAGGGAATATCTATTTCTTCATTGGCAGAAGAAAAGGGAGTTATTGAAGCCCTTTCTCTTTAAAGAAAACTCTTTGTCAAGGGTGCTTTTCTCCTAAATTTGTCTCCAAACCGGGACACAGGGTAAGATTACTTCACAGCATTCTTACACTTCTATAACACAATTACATCTCATCTTCATAACTCTATACCGAACTTCACTTGTCTTTGTTTACTCACAGATTACAGCTGATGGTTCTGTACCATCTGTTTGCTGGAGTACAGTGTCTGTAGTGCAGTGCTGTGATTTTCAAATCAGCCCTTAAACTGTGATAAACAGAATATCAAAAACCTTCATCAGCCAGCCAGAAACTTACTTAGGAAAGAGAGAATTACCACTTACGCTGTGTCAAAAATGCTTTTGCCCATCAGATAGTATAATATACTGATCACCTACACAATGTCTTATGTAGTATGCATATAAAAAAAACCCTAAACATATAAAACACATTTAAATGGTTGAAAGCTGATCCAAACATTATAAATAAGCATAGCTTGAGTCTGCTGATACGGAGCATAGTCTTATTTCATATTTGCTGTGCAAACCCTAGAATCTTAGGATCAAATTCGTTTCTTGTTACCTCACTCTGCCATAGGATACGTACACACATATACGTGTTTAAGTCTGTAATACGCTGGGAGTAAATACTTGAGCCCATCTCAATAAAAGGAGAGGAACAAGAAGAAAGCATACATGCTTCCCATGTGAAATGGTAATTGCGAGAGGGACAGAGAATTGGAAAGAACATAAAAGGCACTATATTTGAACAAAATTATTTAAGACAGCCGTTCCCAAACTAAGATCCAGGGCCTAACTCCCTCCTGGGGAGAGCAGCTGGCTGCCTGCCTGCCTCAGCATCTTTCACCAGCAAGAGGAGCCAGCAGTCAGCCATAACATCTTCCACAAGTTTCAATGTGCTGGAGTCCTCTTATGAATTTCTGGCATTCACAAGCCCTATTGATTTAAATGGGTCTTGAAAGCCATCAGAACTGAACACTAGACATCTTTACTAAGAAAGTTTACAGTGCAAAAAATCTTCAGAGGAAATTTGAAAGAATAAAAACAGAAGACTGTCTCTAGGACAACAGCAGTGGGGAAGAATACCCTCCAATTGAAAATGAATCTGTTGCCTGTGATGTTTTTAGTGGAAGTTAAACTACTCAGTCTTAAACTGCAGACAAAACATCCTGGATTTTGGGTACATCCCAAAGCCCCCACATACACCTTGCTGATAGCAGTAGTGCTCCCAAGGCCAGTAAATGGACTTGCACAAAGATCTCTTTGCATGCCTAAGGTTCCCAGGGACTGGGATTGCAGGCTGCACTTTCTTGAGGATTTTCTTATTGTTTCTCCAAACTTCAGCAGCATTTTATAGCTTCTGCCCTCTGAACCACTAACTATTTTTACAATATGGATTAATCCCTTTTCCAGTTAAAAGAAACAGCTGAGATAGCAAACTTTAACAATTTCATATTCTAAACTCTAATTAGTTTAATGTAATGTTATTTGTTCAGGAGTGTTGCTCCTTTAGTCAAGTTTCAGTATAATCCCAACATAATCCCCAATGTTTTTTTCTCTTTTACATCTCATACTTCTCTGAAACATTTTAAATGTTTTGATCTACTAAACACTTACTGTGCACCTTGTTTTTTGCTCAGTATTTTCTTTGATCACTTCTTTGAAATTTAATCCAACAGGTGTTATTTTAATTAAAAACAAGTCTGTCATTGTTCTTTTATAATAATTCCATTATTATGAAGTATATTCTATACTTTTTCTTCCTCTTAAAATTCCTTCATTTAGGACTCACATAATAGGTATGATTTTTATTTTTACTGTTTGTCATGTCTATATAGGGTGTATATATATACTTATTCTTCCTATATTATAGTGTTATTTGATCTTAGTGGGATTTCCTCTTGGATTGAAACCCTTGAAAAGAGATGGACCTTCTGGAGAACATAAAATGACCAATTTAATGCAATAACAACAGCAGTTTTCCCTGAATACAGCTGTGTTGTCACAGGGGATAAAATTTGACCTTCTGCACAATGACAGCAAAAGTTCTCGGTATTCCCTAAGACATCAAAACAAGGATCGGGGCTCAATCTTGAAGCAGCCATAAAAAAAGTTTGTGGAACAAAACTGTTTAAGCTATTTTACTTTTATCCAGCAGGCCGTATGACTGCCTGCTGAAAGCCTGAAAAAATCAGCTGAGTTTGCATAAGAAAAGGTGCATTTCTTTGTTGAGATCTTCCTTTGGCCATGTTTTGCCTTTTCTAAGTATGTCAGTCTTGATCGGAAAAATGGGAGTAAGACAACTTTGGATTTCTACACCAGGGACCCACCCAAGGCCAAGAAGACCCATGCTGAGACATTGGTTCATCCTTGCAGTAGGAAGGAAGAGTGCCTCACTTTATTTTAAATTAGGTGCCCTTTTATTTGCAGGTACCCATTTTGCCAGCCACCGGTTCAGCCATACGATGCCCTGATTACGCACCATAGAAACCATTAATGCTCTTTCTACAGATCCAAGGCCTATTAAGCTTCTACAGCAGCATTCATAACGTTTAGGGAGGGAGAGGAATTAATGCAGTGTTCTGGAAGTTGTGGAAGGAAGAATTACGGAAGAACTGATCTCCTGTTCGGTTGAGAAGAAAAGCAATGGATGGTGGTGTCAATATAGATGTTTTAGGTAATTTACTGTGGGAGGAAGGCAGGTGGGATCTTTGGAGACTCCCAAATAACAGCACCAGGTTAGACAGCAGTGCAGGTCAGGAAGGCTCAGATGTCAGGAAAACCTCAAATAGCAGGAATGTTCTGACTGAAAAAATCTTGTGTGGTACCTCACGCAGGAGCTCTGTAAAATTTACTATAAAGATTACAGAAAGACCAAAACAAAGGGATTTTCCAGCAATAGAAAAGTATGGATTTCCCCCTGCCAATCTCCCTCCGTCTGGATTGGCCTCAGCAGAACGCATGAACATGCCGTGTGTGAAATTAAGATATAACCGTTCTGTATTCTGGAAAAATCCAGTCTACGTTTTCACCCATTCCGGATTTTTCCAAAAAATACCAGTCCAAGTTTTCACCCATTCTGGATTTTCCAAAAAAAATCCAGTCCGTGTTTTCCCCCATTCCATATTTTCTAAAAAACCCCATCCAGGTTTTTCCCCATTCCGTATTTTCAAAAAAATCCAGTCTGTGTTTTTTCCTCATTTTATATCGGGAATGGATTTTTTTTCAAAATAGGGAATGGGGGAAAACCCAAACTGCACGTTTTTCAAAATCTGAAATGGGGGAAAACCCAGACTGGAATTTTTTTCAAAATACGAAATGGGGGGGGAAAGCTCGACTGGATTTTTTTTAAAATCTGGGTTTTTTGGAAAATACAGAATGGGGGAAAACACAGACTAGATTTTTTGGAAAATCCAGAATGGGGAAAAACCCTGACTGGATTTTTTTTTTTTCAAAATACGGAATGGAGGGAAAAAACCCAGACTAGATTTTTTTGAAAATACGGACTAGTGGAAAACCCGGACTGGATTTTTTTTCAAAATCCGGAATGGGAGAAAACCCAGACTGGATTTTTTAGGAAAATACAGAATGGGGGAAATCGTGGATTAGAGTTTCCAGTTGATGTGAGAAACTGGATGATGTAATGTGTAATTGGAATTTTACCACAAAACTAATTATGTTATTATAATTTCCTGTATTCAGAAATGACTACAATCAAAGAGATGCTATGTTGTTGGGGGGGGGACTTATTGCTTTTACTTTCACAAGGATAATTGATTAAATTTTCAGCGTAAGACAATGTTTATCATTGTGTTCTTAATGAAATTCCTAATATTGCTAATGATACTTCCTTTTTTATATTTTTCCAAGAAGCTGTATGAACTCTGGTCATGGATAGCTTTAAAAAATTCCAATTTTTTTTCTATCAGACAAATATCCTGCTATTTTTTTGGCCAGGATCTCAGAACAGAGCAGTAAAATAACTGTAATCCACTTTCCATGTAGTGTCTTCTTGATTCTTAGAGAGTTTGTATAATTTCACTGGTGGTTCTTCCATTTCTTGTCTATGCCAACAACTATAACTTCTAGTATCCAATTACTCTATGGTCCTGGATTTGAAGATAGTTAGTATGGCTTTTGGAAAAAGCAAGCTATTTCAGTTTACTCACTTAGGCCTACAAATAAAGCACCCTAAACCTAAGCAGTGCCCTAACATTATTGTTGGATGCCTGGTCCCATCTCCGGTAGCCTTTTTAAAGGACATAATGACATGAGGATCTGTGTACCTGAGCTGCAATACAGTCCAGGAGGTAAAGCTCAGAGGATGCAAAAACTGAAAACAAGAAAAATTGTCCTGTTGACTTAGTTGTGTCCTTTACTGCCTCCCACAGACTTTCATTTTACTGCTGAAAACAGATATTCCTGTGGGGCAAAAGGAAGTTTTAGGAAGGCACACTGGAGGGAAAGAATGTTTTTCTCCTACCTTGCAATCAGAGGATCCCATTTTCTTTTATACAAAGTGGTTGAGATAAAAGGTGCTAGTGGGAAGCGCAGGATCGCTCCCATGAGAAGTCAGGGTAGGACAGAAGCCATTTCCCTGATTCCTCTTCAAATGGATGGACTAACTAGATTGACTGGATCAGGGAAAGAAAGACAGTGTCTTCAACCTCTAGTTAAGACCTTCAGTCAGAGTGCAAAGGGTCCTTTCTCAGATGATTACTTTTGTTTATTTGTATCTCTCACATGTAATTTCCAATATACAATTACACTAAGTGGTGATTACTTTTATGTTTGTTTCTTTAATAGTATTTACCTCTGGGTTGTTTGGTTACTATTTTTTATGACTGAAAATTGGTTTTAAAGTTTTCTCTTTCCTCCTGATAGCATTACAAAAATTTAACTGCTTTTATTATGGTATTTTTCTTTATTTTCGAAGAGAAACTGTAATAGCAACATTTGGCCAAATGACTGGCTTCTCAAAGTTTCAATATGCAGCCAGCCCATAGCCAGTCTGTGTAGGGGAGAATATGCAATGATGAATATTTTAAATCTGAGAAGTGTGAAGGCATGGCAAAGCCAAGGGTATGAAGGGGATGTGGCGATGTGCTGGCTAATTCCTGGATACATAAACTGTTTTAAACATTTTCCTGCTAGCAAATTTCATTTTTTTCTAATGAACTGAAGATAATCTTAATTGTTTTCTGGGCATTGAATCCATTGGCTTTCAGCTGATGTACTGCTCTGTCATTAACTCATCAAAGGACTCACTCTTTGGAGCCTCATCAGGAGAAAGCCAGTATACAAAACCTCTGGAAATCATCTCTGCAGTGCAAAAGAGCGGCAGTCCAAGGGATTGTGTGACATGGCAGACCTTGAAAGGACATCACATCAAGGAAGGAAGGAGTTCCATAACTTCAAGGGTATTTGGCTGTTATTTTTAGAGTTATTTGACTGACAGGTCACTATGCAACAGTGCTGTGTATGGGAGAGCTAGTGAAATCGTGCTGGAAATGGTTATAGTCTGATGTAACTCCAGTGTGATGACAATTCCCTGGCCCTCAGTGGCGTTTTATCCCTGACATGCAATGTTCTACTTGTCAGCTTTCTTTTGTTTTCCATGGCTTGTTTCTCCTTGCTTTCCACACCATACAGCAGTGAGCAAATGAAAAGGATCCTATTAACTATTTTTCCAGCAACAAAAAACTTCCTTGCATGCTGGTCGGTCTATTTGCCTCCATCCCCTGCTCTCCTTCATTCTTACCAAACTATTTCACCTTGAGCAGCTTTCTCCAAGCCCCTGAGCACTGTATACTCCTGCGTAGTAAATAATGGTTTGGTAGCTTCCATATGACTTTTGGAAGTCATATGACTTTCCAAGACATCATGGAAACATGTTTCTTCTCTCCTCCCCTGCTACTAGTACAGTGGCATCAGCTAATCTGATGTTTATTCTGTTTTGTTTAGGCCGATAAAAAGTTTATAAAGACTTGGTTATCGAAACAAATAAACACACCCAGGCTACCTACAAGCATTCAGGCAGTATTGTGCATTTACAGGTGCATAATACAGAGGAGGAAATTGTTGCTAGTGAAATAAAACCTTTTTTGTATCAGAGTAACAGAAATCCCCTTTAAATCTTTTCATAATGCTATTATTGTAATAATAATAGAAAGCAGCAGCACATGAGGGACAGTCCCTTTCATCGCCATCCATCACAAAGAGAACGTATATGAGATCTCTATATTTTACTTCCAGTTCCCAAAGTGAAAGAGCAATTATCCTGTAGAGCAACAGCTCCTGCCAGTTCTGGAATATGTTTCACAACATGGAAATGCAGCCTACAAATCCCTTCCTGCTCAGCCCTTTTTAGTTCATAAGCTCTCATGCTGGAGTGGCTCTAGTAAGGTTTAAGTAATGGATGGGAGGGTCTGAGCAGTGTCTGAGCCCTACTGAAGCCCCATTTGGGAGACTGAAATGGAAGGGGAGCAGCACAATGGGCTCCATGAGTATTCCTCAGCAGACACATTTATATTGAGGACAGAAAGCACTGATCAGCAGAGGTAAAGCTTAGAGGATGCAAAAACTGAAAACAAGAAAAATTGTCCTGTTGACTTAGTTGTGTCCTTTACTGCCTCCCACAGACTTTCATTTTACTGCTGAAAACAGATATTCCTGTGGGGCAAAAGGAAGTTTTAGGAAGGCACACTGGAGGGAAAGAATGTTTTTCTCCTACCTTGCAATCAGAGGATCCCATTTTCTTTTATACAAAACACCCACACCTTTTTTTCACAGATCTGTTGAGGAAAAGGATTTTCATTTATTTGTTCAGCATTAACCCTTTGAAGTTTTAAAGACTGGAGAAAAACATGCTTGTAAATCTAGAGACTGCACATACACAGTTTGGATTCATTTTATGTTTTGAACAAAGGAGAGAAAACTCAAACCATTCCTGGAAAGGAAAAAAGCCATCATCCCACAAGTTGAAGACTTCTCTTATTATTAAAGCATCAGCACTTCTGTAGCATTTATAAGTATCATGACTTAGAAACACTGCTACTCCTTTGAGGTGTTGTTTCAAGGTAGTGACACATTACAGAGAAAGCATTGAAAAATATGCATATTTGGTTTTGGCTTCTTACTCTCCAGACTGGGGAAAGCTATGTGCATTTTTGCAATTTGAGATTATTTTTGTGAACAGTGTTAATGAAAAAGAAAAAAAAATTAATCCATAAATACCTTAGCCATAAAATTTCAAGTGGTTATTATTCCTTCTTGACTCCCCTCTGAATGCAGCCAATAATGGGTAAATGCTGGACCACTGTAACTCTCTGGTTACAGCCCCTTACATTCTTTCTGGTTGAGGTGCTACAACATAGGAGGAGCTGGATTTTTTCCTCTCTTTTTGCAATGCTTAGTTTCTGGGAAAAAAAAAGTTTTCATTGAACCTTTTATGTTAGACATATTATTTAACAAAGTGTTTATCAAACACCTGGAAAATCACTCTCCTTTAAAAATTTTATGATGGAAAAGCAATTACCCTTTAAGCCGTGTTTCAAAGTCACTTCACAAGAATCCTTTGGAAGCAAACCTCAGCTTTCTCTCCTTCTTAACACCCAATGTCACCCAACAAGCATGTAAACTATGGCTGATTTTATTCTTTTAAGATCTAGTAACAAAATATACATAGTGATTTTATTTTTTATTTAAAATATATGGGTAAATTAAATCTTTAAATAAACCAGGATTGAGGTGGTTTCAAATATTTCTCTTCCTTACCAGGATTTGAATTTGTACAGCTATTAGAGCCAAGTATGTCTTAAGCTTTTTCCTTACATCAAAACAAAGAGCAAATACAAATCAAAGGCCTTGAAATTCCAGATGAAAGAAATTGTAAATTAAGACTTCTGTGTGTAGGGAAGAAAAGATTAAAATAAAATAAAAGGCTTTATGGGAAGGAAATAATAATTTTTTTAAGAGTACAAGGTAGAACCAAGGCAACAATACACATCTAACAGTCTATACTCATCTGAAAACATAAAGAGCAGCCACCAGAGCTTGCCAGGTGCATTAGGTGGTAAGCAAAGGTGCAAGACTTGCATGGAAAATTGTACAAAGGGCATACTCTGGGGAGATTGACTTTATTTTTACTCAGGAAAGCAACATGCAAAGACTATGTCTATAATGCAAAACACTGCCTATGGGGGATTTTGAAATAGGGATCAAAGTTCGGTTTGAGCAAAAATACAGGAACAGTCAAATCTCTTTCCAGATTCTTATACCAACCTCCCAGTTCCCAATTGAGGGGGAGCTGCCTGATGTTGTTTACAAGCCACCCTCCATCATATTTGAAGGGTCATGGCAGTCAGGCAAGGTCCTGACTGTAAAAAGGGAAACCACACTTCTGTTTTTGAAAAGGGAAGAAAAGAAGACCTGGAGAGCTACAGACAGGTGAGCCTCACCTCTGTGTCTGGGAAGATCATGGAGCAGGTCTTCGTGGAAGCCATGCTAAGGCACATGTGAGACAAGGAGGTGACCAGAGACAGCCAGCACAGCATTACTAAGGGCAAATTATGCCTGACCAATCTGGCAGCCTCCTATAATGGAGTGACAGCAACAGTCAACAAGGGAAGATCAAGCTGTGTCATCTACCTGGATTTCTGTAGGACCTCTGACACAGTCCCACATGACAGCCTCCTCTCCAAACTGGAGAGACAGGTGTTTGATGGATGGACAATTCAGTGGATAAGGAATTGGCTGGGTGGTCAGTGGCTCTATGTCCAGGTGGAGGCTGGTGACAAGTGGTGTCCCTCACGGCTCTGTCTTGGGACTGGCACTCGTTAATATCTTTATCAAAAACAGAGACAGTGAGCTCAAGTGCACCCTCAGCAAGTTTGCAGATGACACAAAGCTGAGCAAGGTGTCTGACACAACAGAAGGAAAGGATGCCATCCAGGGATGGCACCAAATTGCTTTGGAGCACAAATTGCTTTTTGTTACTGTTCAATTATGCTCTCTCTCCCCCTTGCCCCACAAGAGTGAAGGATGTTAAGCTGCAAGGCTGCAGCGTCAGGAACAGCAAGAGGGGATGCTCAGTGCAGGGGTGAGCTGAGGGCACCCCCAGCACCAGTCATACACTCACTCTTCAAGACCCTGTCCCTCCACAGTACCTGAATGCTGGGTAATGCGGGTCCTTCAATGGCCCTCGACATGGAGGGGTGTGAGCCACATCTGGGGTTCCAGGCACAAGCAGCAGGAGACGGGGCTGGAGAGAAGGGCTGGAGAAAGCTGTGCTCAGAGAGAAGAGAAGGAGGTATTCAGTCCCGACCTTCAATGGAGCCCCTGGTTACCTGGGTAGGATGTGAAGGTGGAAGTCCTATCTGGGGATTTTCTATGCAATTAAGGCTCATTAACATACTCAGTCATGTTGGTAATAGGTGGGGAGCTCGTAAGATTACTTGAGGCTGGAGTTCATTCTCAAATTTATTATCTTGCACAGGAAAAGACTGTGCCACAAATGCAAACATCAGAAGTTGAGACTCTCTCAAGGTCCCAGGAACGAGCTCTCTCCCTTAACTTGTTCTGGCTGAGGAAAGCTGAGGACACGCTCCACAGGCAGCTTCTCCAACTATAAATGGAGCACAAACAAGTTAATACAAGACACTGTTGACTTCCTCTCCTTTTCAAGAAAATGTATTCTCTTAATGTGTTCCGAAAGTCACTGAATTTAGGAACAACAGACACTTTATACTGGAGCAGTGAAGGGAACTGGCTGTGCTGGGTAAATCGGCATAATTATGCTTGGGTGTCTCACAAAAGACACAACAGAAGTTCCAAATAGTACCAAACAGTAAGTTACAGCAGGTGCAAAACTCATGGCCAGTTTCTCTGGTTTATCAAGACTCTGCAAGGAATGAAGAATAAAATGAAACTGCAAGCCGTAATTTAGTCAAGGTCAAATGCTCTCAAATGTATTTTACCACTGTTTAGGGTTCTAATTCCTTGTTAAATCATGAGAAAATAATGAGATCACCCTCAGGATCAGTTCACTAAGCAAAAGACTGTCATATTGCCTATTAGCACATATATAGAGGCGCCTAATCATGAAATATTACTGTTCATAATCTTAAAATACCCTAATGAAATTCTCTTTTTGCAAACATAAGCCTCATCAGAGTTATAGCAATCCCATCAAAGACAAAGCTATTCCATAAATATATATTTCATTTGCCAACACTGAAACATTTACCAGACAAAAGTACTGCTAAAGTGGACTCTCATTTCACAGTTCCCAGTAGTGATAATGTAATGTTTTAGATTTGTTCTTTGGACCAGATGCTCACCATTTATAAGAGGTTTCTATTGTTTCCTGGATTAAAGCAATCCCTTTTACATATTGTAATAATGATTCTTCTGCATCCTATGCAAGCTACCCTGAAGCATTTTTCAGTCTCCACAGTGAGACAACAGCAGCATGAGATGGGCACATGAACTGGAGCTCAGTGAAGTTTTAAAATCTGGCTGAAACGGGAACAGATTGTTGTCAGCTGTAGCTCAGATAATAAATGATGCTGTTTTAAATGTACTTTCTGAGGCAGGGCCATGCACCTATTTTTGCTCTCAAACGTGCAGTGCCTTGTGCTGCATGCACAGCACACTGACAGCATATTAAGAAGCTTCATTTCTGGAGCCTTCCAAGTTGTATTATCTTCATTCATTAGGATTTGCATATTCCAGCAAATGACTTGTCCCCTTATCAGTGGACTCTGCTATGCAGGGCTGTGCTTATGGGACTTGGAAAATTTAAGTCTTCTGAGTGAAACTTTGCTTGTGTCAAAGCATCAGCAACTTCTATTTCATAGGATTATTCTCACAGCCCTTAAGAACAAGTTTCTACTGAAGCCTCAAAACAAAAGTACCTGAGTAATCCTGAAAATCACTAAGTATGAATCCATGCAAAATATTTCCCATCATAATCACTTTTCAGCCAGAGACCACGTATTTGCTCGGCTGTGCCCCAGGCAGCTGACAGGGTGGCTCACCCATTTCCCCCAGCCCAGGAAGCGCTTTCCACCACGCCCGGGGTTTCTTACAGGTCAGAGCTTTTTATTTCAATTATGAGCCTTGGGCAGAATGTCAAACAAAACAGTTATTTGCTTAGTTTGGGCTACCACCCTGCCTCTGAAACTCCTTCCTTTCAGTTGCTCTGCTTTAGGGACTATTGCAGGACATTGCCTGAAACTTCATTAGGGAGCATCTGGATGTGTTTCAGACAGGTTTTGCAGCTGTACAGGGCTGACTGGCCAGAGGTCTCTCCAGCCTGTTCAAAGACCTGTCTTTTGTGATGAGAAAACTCTCTGTTTGGTACAGAACATACCTTTTTCCACAGACTTGACTCTTGTGGCTTTCAGGCTTCAAAGGTTTGTCTGGTTGATTGCAGTTCTGAGGAAGAAATACCCTTCTCCACACATGTATGTCTCTCCACACGTGTATCCTGATGCCCCTCAAACCCTCCCCTCTTCCAGGGACATCAAGCCTGAGACTGTACAAGCTGGACTAATAGCAGAGTCAAAAGCTGTTCCTACATGCCTGTCCAAGGAATCTTTTATGGCAGATTTTTTGACAGATTTGGAAGCAATAACAGGGTGTTGTGGATAATCTTCCCAGATCAGCTACCTGTATTTTCCTTCCTTGACATTTTGTAGTCCATCACCGTTTGTGAAATATTCTCATTTTATTCCCTGCTTGTAATGAGCATCAATAATTCCAGCATGCCAAAAGCGCTTGATTTGGCTTACAGGGCTCTTCTTAGGGACTTGTGGCTAAGAAAACCCATTGATAAGTAATATGTAAAAGGCCAGACTGTGCTGTTCATATTTTGCCATAAAATGAAACGGGATAGATTAAAAACAAATCTAGCACTACTGGTATTTTATTTTGTCCTTTTCTGGAAAAAACCAAAGAACAGTTTTAATGTTTGGTCCCCCTGGAGCCCCTTGGCTTTTTCCCACATCTTCCAGATAAGGAAATCAACCTAAATAAATATTTGGCTTAAGTTAGATGTCTTAAAGGTGATGTCTTCAGGGAAGACCAGCAGCTTTGCTTTTCCAGGGAGGCTAATGGGATGCTGTGGCCAGCTCTAGTTGTGGCTGCTTGGCCCAAGCACCTCTGTTGCTGTGCCTCCATTCCCCTCCCACCCATCTGCCTTCTCTGCTTACCTATAAATTCGTTGAATTAGAGACCCTCTGCACAGGACTCGAGCAAAAAGAGTTCCTGTCTTTCATGGAGAAACATACTAACAAATCAGAAATATTTGGCAGGGATATTTTAATTCACTATCATTTGGAAGTTTGTCTTTCCATAACTTCAGCATCAGATGCATTGCTCTGATTTTCTTTGTTCCTGTTTAAGAGGAACATGAAACCATCAAGGGACAGATTTCTCTACTAACTCTGTAATATAGCAAGGCATTACAAACACAACTCCACAAAAAACCCCACAATATTTTAGATACATGAAATAATTTTTCATAAGATAGAAGTTGATTTTTCTTGGACTGTGAGATGGGATAATACCAGGGTTGTCAGCATTTGGCTCACAAATGACAAATGCACAGTGTCTGAATGGATTTTTCTGGGGGGAGTTGAGGAGTGTAAACTAACATTCTGAAATAGATTTTTATGAACTATGAATATGAGCATTGACAAAAAGAACCTTTTTAGCTCCATGCTTTCCATGACTTTGCTCTTTATTTCCAAAACTGCTTGTGACAGCTTATTCATTCCCTGAGATTGTTTATTCCTGGTAAAAAGAGTACACCCAGCCCAGTGCAGATATACATGCAGATAAGCAGTTTTCAACCCAGAAGGGTGGAGAGTTACTTCAAGAGAACCGTGAAAGGACAACAGAATAAACTATTTCGTATGCAGTAATCTGAAACATGCATAATTTCTGGAAAGAGCCTCACTATGACTAAAAAAACCCCAACAATATTCAAAATATTGAAAAATTCTGACACAGATGAAGGAGTAATTTGCCACATCTGGAAATCCAGTGGGGATTGTGCCAGAACACCTCAGTACCTGCTGAGGTCTTGTGCTGCTACCCAGCCTTTAGTAGTAAAATCTCTTGTTCTGTCTTCCACAGTGGAATAATATAAAGGAAACAAGAGAGGAAGAGAGAGATGGTGGTCACACAGTCTCTTGTAAATAACTACACTGGAGATTCATTATCTGAATCAAAGGTACACAATTATACTTCAACAAATCCCTCTAAGAATATTTAGACAACAGCAACAAAATGTCTTCACCTTGTGTGCAGACTTACTCAACGCCAAAAATTAGCCTCAATGTATGCCAAAACAGGTTACCTGCTTGCAGTCATCTGTGGAATATACTCATGTATGCTAGAGAACACAAGCTGGGCTACGGAAGTCTCATGTCATACTGTTTTTCTGCTCCACTTTATGACTCAGCAGCTCTTCCTTGGAAATGAGATTGAAATAAATGCAATTATTAATAAGGCATATTAGCATATGGCCTTCAAAAAAATTCAAAGAACCCTTTACAGCATGCCCTCTGTCTCAAGGCAAGAAGTGACTCACTCCTTGCGCAGAATTCAACATCCAAGTATCTCCTCCTGCTTTTCCATTTGTGACAAAATTGCTGGCTGCAGTTTGTATAATTTACCATATTCATTCCCCAGTTTGTCCCTCCTGTCTCCTAACCCACGTTTGTTCAACTTGCTCTTGACAGTCTTAATAATTGGAGTTACCTGGAACAAAAACTCTGAGCTCCCCTAATAACCCAAGTGGGAATGACCAGCAAGGACTTATGAAACCTTGATAGCTGCTGTATAAATATCCAACCATCTAATGCAGTATGTACCAGTATGGCATTTAGATCCCTTAATACTGGTTTTCCATCAGAAAAATCATGACCAACACATATTTTATACAATGACCACTTCTCCTAAATTTCATTAATTACTCTAAAAGCCAAAAAAGTTTTGTTTTCTGAGTGGTTTCTTCGTGGTCATCAAGTTATTAACCTCTTTAGCTGTGAATGAAATTCACAAGCACTGTTCACATCTGAAGGAGCTAATTTCACATCTGTGGAATGGGGAGAATTTCTGAAAGGCGGAAAAGCATTAAGCACAGATGTGCGTCCATTCATTATCCTCAAGACAATGGATACAATGCATTAGTCAGTTTTGGAAAACCTCTTGCCAACTGTTGATCTGCAGGAGAAACCTGCAAATAATTTAGTGAGGACTGGTCTGTAGTCTGTCTATAGTCGATCTGTGACACACTAACATCCGCTTGAAGAATTGTTAATGAACATTGCTATGCAAAGCGAAATGTTAATGTATGCCTGCCTCTTCATAATGCAGGGGTGGACTTAGGAGAAAGACCTTTTCTTCTCACCATGGTTACATCCACGGGGCATAAAGATATCTGTCCTGGGATATGATGCAGGGACAGGCCTCTACGAGCTGAGCTAGATAACGAGGGACACAGTGAAGGACTTTGGTCTGTGAAGCCCCACAGGGCACTGAGCCCGTAACAGGAATGCTCACACCAGCACTTCACCTCAGAGCGAGAGGCTTTGGGCTGTCAGGAGTCAGGGCTGGAGTGAAAGCAGCTAAGACTCGACGGAGGAAACTCAGAGGATGGAGTGGTCTCATCCCACTCCTAATCTTTTACTTAAAAATGGTCATCTTTAGTAGGACTCCTCTATTCCATAATCAAAGATGAATTGGAGAGGAAAGAAAGAAGGTCTAGGCCTACCTATGCATTGAAGGACTCGCCCATGCCCCTGGTTGCTGTGACTACACAAGTGATCTGGGAGAATGAGATGAAAATCCAGGAATTTTCACACATCTCATCTCGGCCAATTAATATAGAATTATTATTATTTTTATTTTGCTCAGAGACAAATTAAACAAAACAAAACAAAGATCTATAGAATGGCCTCTAGGATGCTTTTCAGAGATGAAACATTCTCACCTTGTATTCCCTTCAGTATCAGAAGAAATATCCTCTCACTTGGTGAATAGTCTGACTAGGTTGTTATTATGAAAATGAAGGCGTTTTTCCCTTCTTTCAGCTATGTTTTAAGAAGCAGAGGCAGCTGTGACTTCATTTTCTGAGCAACATAATTGTTTCAGTATGTATCAGGCATTTTCTGAGAATGCCTACAACTGGACAAAAGCAGTAGTTGGGCCTTTTATTGTGTTTTTTTCTTGGGTTGGGTTTTCTTCCCCCTTTTCTAAGGGAATTACTATTTATGGGAGTAGGTACTACCACTGTTAGCAAAACCTGTCAGGTCCATTCAGACTTAAATATCCCTTTGAAAAGGCTTGCACAGAAACAGTTATACTTCATTTTAGGGACACAAAGATCAACTGCTCTGGAGGACTTCAGGGGGAAAAAGCACTGTTTAAAGACCTTGATGTGTTTCACTTCGATGCTAACAGCTGGGTTGCTTAGTCCTGTGAAGATGAAGGTGAAATGTTCAAACCACCCAAGGCACCTGGAGAATGTAACACCAAGCAGGAAAGCTCCTGAAGACATCAGGTACTTCCAGAGTCAAGTTGCACCTTAGCCAGCTTTTTCAGAGCAGTTTTGAATGGGGGTTCCTAAGATGTTTAATGGCCTTTTCCACTGCACTGGTTGCTGGTAGTGGTAGCAGACAGATGGTTTTTGTAGATGATTATATATATAAAAAAAAAAAAGATGGAAAATGCCAGTCATGCCAGTTTTCTCAGAAGTTCTTTCCAAGTTTCTGAAGAGTAGAGCAGTTGGCAACCTCATGGGCATTACTACCTGTAACTTCTTTCTCACTATGCCAATAGTGGGATTGAAAACACAGGCTACAGTCTCAAAACCTCTCATCACATGAAGGGACCTCATCCATTAGCTTGGATCAGTGTCATCCTTGGTAGATTAAAGAGGAGCTGCAGAGTCTGTCTGCAATACAACAGTGTGCAAATGAAGAAACCAGACTAGTGCTGACAATAGCTACGTCTCTCCTCAGAGAGGATAGTCCTGAGTTGCTCTTAGGCAGGAAAGGATTACCATGACAAGGTGGTTATGCCAGGACAAATGTTTTCCCCATCATTTTTATGGTGGGGCAGGCCAGCTCTGCATCACACCCTCTTCAGAGTTCATCACATCTGGTTTTGGTTTTATGAAATTCTTGATGCCCTTGTTGCCACAAATCCAGTCATGTAATGGTGGCTATCAAGTGACCAATGCATGGTTGTAGCAAGGAATTCTGTATTTCAGGAGATGCATCTGCTACTCATTCCTAAACAGTCATCTGATGCTGCTAGATTATATAATGAATTTGAATCTGGCAAGAATGAACAAGAATCCTATAACAAAACTAGAAACCTGTTTCACATACTAGATCAAAACAGGCAAGAATGATGGAAAGAAACTGCTTCGAAACTGAACTTCACACATTCCAGTTGCAAAGCTTGGCAGACTGTCAAGAGACTGAGTGGAGACTCTGGTCTGGGAAAAGGGAGTAGTACCCTGTCACAGCAAACTCCACAACATCACAGCTGATCGCCAATGGCACAGACCCCTAATTGAAATAAGGCTCTCAGTCATGCATTAAAAAATGATCGTTTCTGAGATGGCAGATCCCAAATGCCAGCAGGGAGCTGATTGCTTCTTTCCCTTGTCCGAGCTCAGGCTGGCTCTTCATCTGCAGCACATGACTTTTGGGACTGGTACTTAAGCACTCAGCAAAAGCCGATATGCTGTGATTTATGAACCATTATATTTCACACCGCGGATCCCAAGTGTGCAAGGATGGGCAAGGATTATAGATATTCCCAAGGCAGGGAAACCAGTGACAAGGAGGAGAAGCTTCTGACCTGCTTCTTGGCTGTGCACTGCCCCACAGCTTTATGGGAAAGCTAGTTCTTTGCGAAAGCCACTCCAGAGGGGTGCTGTGACCAGAGATATAAATATTAAATCCTGAGCAATGATGAAAGGAGTTGATGCTGCACTAACTCATCTCCCTTCAGTCCAGGATTTCATATAATATGGATGATTGGCTGCAATCTCCTTTTTTCCCCATCAGTTTCTTCCAGGACAGATGCACAAGTGATCCTTCACTCTGCAAGCTGAACAAGAAAGTGGCCTCCTGCACATTTTACCTTCACTCCTAGCTTCTTGGGTATGTATGTATTTATCTGTATACCGATGTGCGTGTTCATAAATTTCATATATTCTGCATCTGTGTTCACAACATGCACTGACAACTTTGGAATTTTTTTTTTGGTGGAACAGAAGGCATTTCAAATGTAATGGATATACCTTGACCATTTTGGTCCAAAAGAGAGGAACCACAGACAGTAAGACCAGGAGAGTAGTGAATACATCTTTGATGCTGGTCTGTTTCCAAGCACTGGTCCTTTTTAAAGAGTTATTCCAAGCTATCGGGGAATAGCACTAAACTTGAGATCACTGAGCTCTGTAATACAGTTGCTGTATTTATTACTCTGATGTAGCATTGGCCCCAAGCAGTGATCTAGCATCTGTTTGTACCTCTGTGTTCTGTATATGGTAGGAGAGGGGGTGAAAGAGTCAGGGTCAAACCACAGATCTGCTGGTTTTCTCCATCTTCAGAGCTCCGGCTTCTCAGCACCATTTGGGAGGGGGGGGTTGTAGCCTACAGGGTAACAGTGCTGTTGGCCTCTTGCTATGTCTTCTTTGCCAAAAAAAGGAAAAAAAAACCTTTACAAAATATACCTAGTGGCGAGAAAGAGATTCCAAGTACTGAGGAGCTTGTTGCTGTAGCTGCCCCCTTTCCTATTGAAAGGCAAAGCTCAGCAGAGCTCAGAAACTAAATCTGACTCTGAGTTGTTATAACCACGAACCATTTCTTTCTACGGAGCTGTGCAACAGACTGGAACTCAGGCAGTAAAAAGTGCTTGTGTTGCCACCCACCAGGTGTCTAGAAGGTGGTCTGCTACGCTCACAGTCACTGAATTAATAAGGCCACTATACCTAGAAAACCCAGATAGTGATATCTGACTTCCGCATATGAGTAACCAACATTTCAGTGCAACTCCCTCTTACGGATTTTATGACCAAATCCTAGTTACTGATCACTATTTCTCAAAAATCTGCATTGAATCAAGTACACATCAGAATATCTAACTGGCAGAGCTAAGAAACATCAAATAATCAGTGTTGCAAACAGAAGCACAGACAATGTATATGATTTTAGTGACTAATACGTTGCTGTTATTTTCAACTCAAAAGACCAAATATGCACTATTTTCCCCATGTGTAGTATATGAGAAAATCCAGATTCTATGCACATCAATTTTCATCTGTTTCATATCAAGCAGTCCACTTGCATTTCTCTCATAATAGTAAAAGCAAGGATAGGCTATTCAGCAACTGTCACTTCCTGAGCCTGAGCCTTCAGTCTCATCTCACACTATGTCCTATTACAACCAAGATAATGAAGTGTTGGAGAAGTGATGGATCAATACCTTAACTGTTCAGAGAAAAACAAGACTTTTTTTAATCACACTTGAGAAAAAAATATGAAAACCAGATTTTGAGCTATTTAAAAGTTGCCAAACCAATTGCTTTAAAAGTTAATTAAAGACTATCATGATTGGCATCTTACTGGGACATTTGTATCAGGACACCCACTGGGAATTAAGTTCCATGTCCAGAATGTAAGCACCTAAATATATTGGGCACATAATGGAAAGATTGATACTTCTTTAACGATGACACTGCCAAGGTAATAAAACCTAACACCACAATGTTACCTCTTTATACCAAAAATATACAGAAATAAACAAATAGAACATGTTGAGAAATTATACAGAAACTCTGTTAAACATTTTAAAGGGTAATAAAAATGCCTTTAGCCCATTAAATGCACTCTACTGACTATATGAGCCAGTGCCAAAAAGTATCAAAGCTTTTACAAAGAAAAAGAAATAAAGGAAAAAGGTCCAAGAACTTGGTAGTGTGTGTTCTTGCTGATTAAATGAATGTGCTGGGCATAACCCAGGAAAAGGCATATGGGCCGTTTCATCTTACAGAAACCCAAGTGCACACATATATACATGTACACATTATGTAAACATCTATATATTTATACCCACAAGCACACTTGATATGGGCATAAGAGCCCATGTGATAGTTTGCCAGGAGTATGATACAATCAATTATCATTCTGCCCTTATCTATTCAACAATGCCATTCTTTTGTCTGTCTCTAAAATTTAAAACTCCAGAGTACATTCTAACGTTACTTTAAGAAACATGAATCACCTATAAAAAAACCTTTTTCCTTTTCTCCATTATTTTTACCTCTAGTACTTGAGCAAGTTTCTGCCCAGATGCAAAGTGTCTCACCGTCCCAAGCCCAGTTTCTTCTGAGCACTGAGATGTCTTGGGACATCAATTTTTTCCAGTCCAGCAAATGAAAGGTCAAACATAGAAATAAGTATTTCTTATTTGATTTCAAAACTGATTTATGAACTTTAAAAAATTACATGTATCAACATCTGTATCAATGTGTATTTCTCTATCTCTAGTGCAGCAAAATCATAAGGCAAGATCCTAATCCTAAAACCATTAAAAACCATTACCTATTTCAAATTCTTTCTCAAAAGCAAACTTTTTATCTAGAGCTAACAACAATTCCAGATGCTGTTCTATCCCTAAACCTGCATACCTCTTTGTAAACAGCAACCCTCTGGGTTTTTGTACTGTACATACGTTTAGTTGCAGTAATGAACACCTCAAACCTTGTAATTGCCTTTGCTCTGGTATCTCTTTATGGAAACAGAACAGACAGGACAGGCCCTGAGCATTAAATGATTATTGGAAAACAATATGAATGCAAATGATTCTTTCAAGCTTCTGAGATCGTCTTCTCGGCTTTACATCTTCCTTGTAAAGAATATCTTTTATGAAATATTTCACATGCTCTACTAAATGACAATAACAACCCACAATGAGCCAAACTCTCTGCCACATATAAATTGCAATCCTTTAGATTTAACCTCTTGAAAGATGACAAAGGACGTTTCTGTCAAATTATTCTCAAGTCAGCTGTCTTTTAAAGGATGCAAAATACATAAAGTCACTCTACCTCAGTTTGGATCCTTTTAGTAACAGTATTATAAAATAAATCACTATCATGAAATAAGAGGATTTGGGTAAGTCTGTGTGGGTGAAGAGGAAATTGATGACTTGCTTGGAAAAATCCAAAGACAAAGGAAATACTGATGAAAATTTTCACTTTGCTATTTGAAACAACCACAAAAGGTTGGGAAGTCAGACTGGGATTACTCCAGTGACTGTGTACACCCCTCTCTTTGTACAGGAATGGTAATTTAATCTATTTACAGTGACTTGTACCATGACCTCTGGAAGGCGTCACAATAAACTCAGAAAGGATCTATGAAAAACATGCTTGAAAAATTCATACCTAACCACACGACAAAAAGTTTGGCTTCCTGTTTGAAACAGATGGAAGAGATTTCACATAAAGCCCATGTAGTTTCATTTTCTTGTGTTCAAACCCAAAACAGCTGAGGTCTAAGTGACTTTAAATCACTAAATAGTCATTTTTTCCCTTTACCTAATTTAATTTTTCTCTTGCTGTTGAATTTATGCATCTTTCAGCTGCTCAGCTAATATGTGGCATGTGACCTCCGTGGAGTTTTCCGTGAACATTGCTATGTAGGCCTGGAGTCAGGTTTAAACAAGATGTACACACACGTGGAGGCAAGAGTAACCATCTCCCCTATGCTCATTCTAACAGCTTGGGCCAATTGAAATAATATTTTCCTGAAGAATTTGAAATACTATGAATGGCACAAGCATAAGATTTCAGATTCAGTCTTTTATACATCCATTTTTCTCCAGGTACACTGTTGGAAATGTGTAAGTAATAACAACACAAAGTAATTGACAAGGAAAAAAGAGGGGTATAATAAGGATAAGTGGCACAGATAGTTTAACAGCCAAATCAGGAATAAGAATATAGACATGAGTAAGAATTTCATAAATAACATTTGGCAGCTGGCATAAATCATAGGCGGGATGAATGAGGTGAACCTGGAATTATTCCAGGTTGGCTCTTCTGCTTTAGCAATAACTGAAGAGCTCATAATAGAGTATTATCAATAATACACATAGCTCAACCTGCTTAGCTAATATAGCTCACACTATCTTGTTAATTCATTTGCCAAGCTACTCAGTCATTAACCGCTCTTGTGTTTCGTCATTTATTTAATTTCTACATTTTGTAATATTTTCGTTCGCACCTAAAATCATAGAAGGCTATTAATGAAATGGGAGGTGGTTTGATATAGTATTTTCAGCAACATTTCCTGGAAAGTGTGTAAAATTATATATTAATCCAGTTAAGTCCTTGCTTTCCATCAAGGAGAGCATTTCTTGCACACAAATGCACAAAATTTTGCCTAAAAGTGTGAAAATAAAAATCATCATTCTTTGTCTTCTTGATAGGATCACAGGATAATTCAGTTTGGAAGGAACCTGGTAAAGTGTCTAGCCTAACCTCCTACTACAAGTGAGACCACACCAAGTCGATCAAGGACTCAGAGATTCAGCTGGGAGTCAAAAACTTTAAGGAGTGGAGACTACACAATCTCTCTGAGAAACACAATATCCCAATAAGATAATACAGTGCAATTTATTTCATGGTCAAACCCATAAGTCACACTCTTTTCAAGATATACATCCTTTTACTATATTTCCTCAGAAGCAAGAAAATGAAAAAGAACTGAAAAACATTCCCATGTCATTCTATTTTCATTTTTCATTAGTTGAACTTTATAAAAATTATCTATGTGAAGCTTTTGTTATTTATGATCCAAAATACATAAGTTCAAAAATGAATGGGGTTTTTTTCAGATCCGTGATATTCCTCTCAACAGTTTCATCTGAACTTATCTGAGACCCCTGGGATTGCATACTCTGGTTCCAGACATACCTTTATTTGTCCCCAGTGTGTGTAATAGCAATAATAATAGCAGCAGCCTGGTGTTTGAGCCCATCTTACTGCTCTCCCTGTGGCCCGCTGTGAATGAATACAGTTGCTCAGCTGACATTTCCACTATTCTTGAAAGCAAAGCTCAGCTAGAGCTCATTTAGTCAACCATGACTGTTCTGATTTTACAAAAGAGATTGTATATTCATTTCAACTCATTCTGCTACATGAACTTAGTCATCTATAGCAGTTTTATATAGCACTTTTTTTTCCTGTGTGCTTGTGATAGTGTTTTGTTTCTCCCCAATGACAGTAGAAAAGGACCTGGTTAGGGCCATGAAACTTCTGCTGGGTTGCAGAGAAGTTTTTAGGAAAGGTCCTGCCAGTTGGCTATTTTTATTTTCTGGCATCATTAGGTGTCTGGAAAAATGCCCTGAAAAATTGAGTCCAGGCACATTGACTTCAGAAATTGTTATATATTAACCAGAAATTTCCTCTTTCCCCACCTACTTTTAAAATTTTTAACAGTGGAATATATTGAAACACACAGAGAACTGTAAAACGGCCAAGAGGACTTACATAAAACTCACTTAAATGATCCACTTCTGCAGCAGAATAAATCAGAGGAAATATCGGCTAGGAAAGAGGATATCTAAAGAAAGTGACTGCAAACTGCTAGTTAGAAAAAAGAAGTGTGATATCCCTTTCAATTCCCCTTTTTCTACTCTCAAAGAGCCACAGTTAATTGGATTGCTTTCGGAAAGACTCCTGTCAAATCCATTTTACTCTACAGAAATAAACAAAGAGGTCACCTTTTCCCTTGGACCAGCATGGGATGTTTGCAGGCTGATTACTTGAAGGGCAGATTTGTCCCTTGGTGTTGCATTCAAATGCAGTCACATCACATGGGGTAACAAGCATCTCCTGGGAGATGTCACAAGCGTTGAAATGTGTACGACCAACCTCATTCATCTGCCAGATCATTGGCCCCTGCATTTCACCGTCCAGCATCTTTTGTCTGTGGGGAGGAAAGGAGTGGAGTGCCTCCAGGATGAGGGCAAGGTTGGAAAGTGTGATTGGAGCCTGAATAGGCTGGCATCTGTTACACGCATGGGGAGTTGAAATGGTGTTTCTAGGAACTCCCGTGACCGTTTATAACCATGTATTCCAAGAAAACTCCCAATATAGCAGCCGTTGTGAACAAAGACTGCAGGCTATAAGCAACAGATGAGCTAACCTTCCTGCCTTTTGGGGCATATTTCCCTTGGCCCGGAGCAGGGACAGGCAGGGACAGCCATCCTGGTGCAAGGCACAGGAGGCGCTGGTGGGGAAGGGGACAAGTGGGGGGCTCCTGTCCCGCCTCGGAGATCAGGGCACAGGTGAGAGAACAAGACTGAAGCGTTCATGGCTGGAATGCCCATTGTAGCCAGGCTGCTCCCACCCACCGTTGTTCCTAAAGCTGACCAGGGCTGGGAACATGACAGCAGTACCTCTCCTGAGGTCTTGGCTTCAGCCTCAGCTGCTCTGTGGCACAGAGTGGACGTGCTCCTTTTTGGCTCATCTCCTGCCCAAGGACAGGCAGACGGGGAGCCCCAAGAGATGTCACACACATCCCAACCACCTCGCCTGTTCCAGCTTCTCAGTGTTAGTGTTTTGAGAGAAAAAAACCCCATACTCTGCTAACAATCCTAGCACCCAGCAAGCTGGCAGTACAGCCATCACTTCAACTGCTTCCCTCAAAATATCCTCAGAGCCTGAGTTTTGGCTCCACTGACATTTGACTAATCATATCAAAGTCCTTACCTATGCTTTCGTTTCTATTTTTATTTCCCCCGTAATATTAGATTCAGATGTCACTGTTTTGCTTACTTTTTAATTAAAGACTTTGACATTTTTAAGCCACTTTATACTTCCTATCTTGGCAATATTCCAAGGAGGACTACACAGATGGGCAAATAATCGTATCAAGATCTGAGGCAGCACTTCCCTTCATCTTGGTCCACTTGGGTAAACTCACGCCACATGACAGTGTGAACTATTCTTGTAAAAAAGACAAGGGCTGTCAATCCCTGCTGAAACTTATTCAGGAAGAGCAATTTTGGCTATGCATAAGTGCCATACATTAAATATAGTACAGGTGAAATTTGCTGGGAAGGGCTCTGACATTTGTAAGTTAGACAGACGGTACCTATTAGAGAGGCTCCAAATTCTGAGCAAATGTAAGATAATATAATTTTATATATAATTTATATAGCAATTTTACATGCAGTCTCTTCAGAAAAAAACACCAAACCCTTTTCAGTGCCACAGTCACCAGCCTCTACAATTAAATAAATTCCCTTCACTTATTCCTAAGTATTCCATGTGCAAATGCACTGTAATGCTATCTCAATTCTGAAGCCGTGTTTAGAAGGCTTGTTGAGTATATTTAAGAGAGCTGTGCAAAGATGCAAACATTTACTGTCTCCTTTCTCTTTTACAAAGCACTTGCATCTGTCTTCCATGTGCTTTCCCCAGGGAGAAGGAAAGCTGAGAGCACCAGAAAACAGACAGCAGCACCATGAAACAGCAATGGCAGCCTGAACCACCCCTGAATTGCAAGCTGATAAATGTGATGGGGCTGATCCTACCTTGGGTGGACATGAATTAGGAACCACAGCTACAGAACTTAGTTTCGTTGAAGATATTCATGTCCTTCTTTGCTTTATTGCAAAGATTTTACATCCAAGTTGGCAGGTTATCCCAGCAAGCTCTGGGATATCTGTTTTGTTAGAATAATTTGCCACTGAATCAAGTTTCTCTGTAAATCTTTTATTTCTTACTGTACTCCAGTGTATTGGGGGGCACCTGAGACTCACTTGTAAAACTGCAGGTGTCGGGTTTCTTGCACACAGTGAAATTCTCACATGGAATTTTAAAAGTTAAAGCCACCTCTCCCACATGAAGGTGGTCTAATTCCTGACAGGTAAGTGGCTGCTCGGCCACTTGGTCGCATTGGACTCCTTTCCATGGCACTGCCTTTGGCTCCTCCATGGCACTGCAGAAGGGAAACCCCACCTGCCAGCTGGGCAGACTGATGAACAATGCCAAGGACATGATGCATGGAAAACCCTCTCCAACTCAAGCAGGGAAACTCTGACAAAACACCAGGGGTTTTAAGATATCCCCTAGAAAAACAGCAGCTGCTTTCTTGTAAAAAGATGCAGTGGTTACCAGCAGTTGCAGCCATCTAGGCCATGCCTGTGGTGATTGCACTGTTCCCTCTGCTGCTGTGTCTGCACCAGAACCCCACCTACCCAGCTTCAGACAGCCTCTATTCTCATCACATCATCTATAAATATCTATTTCCTCCCCTAATTCCAGCATAAAACTCCCTCAGCTTGAACCTGCCCAGCGCTGGATCAGTGACATACTTTAGGTTTGACATCTTAGACCTCCATGCCACAAGAACTGGCAGGTCAGTGCTGTGGACTTGAAGGTAGCTTTGTTACTGACACAGACCTGGGAAGCAGCAGGACAGCACAGTCCCAAAGATTGCAGCTATTCTTAGATATGCAAATATATCATGTCAAATACTAAATATGTCAGTGGTCCAGAATGAAAAATTGCCATTTGCTGGCTCCTAGCCAGCCATAACTTTCAGGAGAAGGCTCATGCTGGAACTAGAATCACATAAGCAATTGTACTGACTCAAGAACACTTAAACTTCTTCCCATCCTCAAATTCAGCCATGCAGTGTAATAATAATGTTATGAATCATTTTGATAAAACCCACCTTCTACACATAATGACAAATGTGAGGAGCTTAGAAAATGTGCAGATTGCCTGGATCTGCAAGCAAGAGAAGAAGCCTGCTCAATTTCAAAACAATAATAATTTTTTTAAAAATGGTTAGGAATATAAACACTGATAAAGTTGCCTTACAAATATTATTTTAAAGATGCCTGTGACAGACTGCTTGAATTCAAAGCCTAAGAAAGTGGTTATCTTCAAGGGGACTTTACATGTTTAAGAAGAAGCACATGCTTCAGGGCTTTGCTGGGTTCCAGGCACGCTATCCTCATAACAAGCATAGTGCTACCTGCAGTTTTTGCCTTATTCTAGCAGGCATTTCCCTGTGTCCAAATCCCAGGCCACAAATCCCAGAGTGCTGTAACAGAGTTGCTCTGTCTGAAACCAACGACCAAGAATGAGAGAAGGGCTGTGCTTTATGTTTAACATCTTTATGAGGTGGAACATACAGTTTTCTATTCTGTGCGTACATCTGCAGAGTATTATCTATATGACAACCATAACAAAAGAAAGAAAATTAAAACCAGACTTATTGGAATTAATACAAAATAAACAGTTTACTTAATATCTCTGGTTAATTTATCTTATGACAAAAGTGAAGCAAATGCTTCCGTCTAAGCTTGGGGGTGGTGTTGGTGATTAGGAAAAAAGCAAAATATTTAGCTTACCTCACCTGAAAGCAATCTCCTCTTTGATCTTGTTTTGCTCGAACTGCCAGCATCACTTCTTCTCCAGTACCATCAATTCCTTCTCCGTCTCTATATGCTCTTTTCCATGCAGCTGCGTGGTACTTAGTTGCTGGATGGCGTTAAACCATGATAGGCCTTCATTTCTGCAGCTGCACAGACACAAGCCCTATAGATTTTACACTGCTCAGGTCGTATCACTGACTGCTGTGCTTGGCCCTTGCTGCTCATAAATATTCCCTTGGATTTACTTTTACCCCCCAAACCTCTAACAGTGTGAGCTTTGAACCAGACCAAGGGCATTGATATAAACACAATCGCATTTGTCTTTGCTGTATGGATTATATTCCATTAAATGAATATCTGTAAGGCTGCAAAGTAAGGGAACCTGTTAGGTAGCAGATGGGGCCAATTCAGTCCTCTTTGGATACAACCTCCAGTTACTGCATGCTCCAGTTTTCCATCGCATTCCCACTGCCTGCATAGCATGTTTTGGCTAAGATGCAAATCCTAGTTTCTAAGGATGCTGGGATTCAGATGAATAAGCCCCAAGAAAGCTGATGGATCAAAACCAAAGTGAATTTACACTATTCTTGTTATTATTTATAGACATCAAACTATGTATAATTAGAGAAAACAGTCTTTATCATGCAGCATGTTGGGCTCACCTAACACAATCACATTACCAAGTTCATTGGTGAGGAACAGGGAGCACACTGATGGATAAATATTTGTTTGTGTGGTTCTTTTCCCATTTTATCTCTGATTAAATACACTTCTTTGAGCTAAGCTATGTCCTTCACCCCCAAACACTGAAAATGCTTTGTGCATTAAAATCTTCTCCAAGTTCATTCCATGTGCTTTTCAGGGCCCCACTCTATCCTGCCTCATGAGAGACAGCTGGGGCTGGTCAGGCCCCAGGTGAAGAAAGCTTGGATGAGAAGGGGAAAGCAGAAGCTCCTGGATGCATCCCCTATCCGTGGTCCAGGACACCAGCCTGGCCAAAGCAGAATTGCCCAAGACCACACAAGGTGAGGCATTTCACTCCTCCAGCATCCCCATCAACCAGCTGTGGTACCCTGCAGTGTAGAGCTGGGACAGGTGGCCAGGGAAGGGGCAGGGCATCCCTACAGATGGACAGGAACTCCAAACAAGGCAGCACTGACAAAATGACAAAGGGGAGATCAGATCCTCAAGCAGTTAATAACATCCAGCTGACACAGAGGAAGATCTGAAATCTCTGCAAATCTACATAACTCACTGACCCAACGAAGCAATGGATTTGTTTATCCCTGAGCTACACCAAGAAGCTTCCAGAAATGTGTCAGCTTCCAGAGCAGCTGGATGCCCCTTACACAGGGATGTGGTTTAGCTCTGGCACTCAGTGCCTCATTGAACAGCATTTTAAACAGCATTTAGAGAACAGAGGCTCCGACTTTACACATAGCAACAGACAAAAACCTTAATGTCAGTGATGAGGTGAGGTTCTGCAGTCCATTTAATCCCCCACAAGTTATGGTACTGCACAAGGGCTGCAGCAGCTCGAGGTGCATACTGCTCTCACCGCCCCACGGAGCTGCTGTGCAAAATCTCCAAGTGGACTTTAGCAGAGGTGGTCATGCCAAGAGCTGGAAGAATTTCAGAGATGCAAAGCCCTGGGGGAATTTGAGATAGGGCTGCTACCTACAGACAGCACAGAACGGGATGGTGTAATTTGAAGCAGCAGCTGGCAGCATAAAGTTAAACAAATCTCACTTCAGCCTCTGGGTAGCCCCTGATCAGCTGATGACAAAAAAAGGATTTGCTTGTGCTCATGTACATCATGAAGATAAAAAAACCTATTCGACCTCAAAGAAAAAAGCTGGCAGAAGAAAAATGTGCATAATTTGGTGATAAATATAAATGTAGAATCCAGAGGAGGGAAAAGTCCCTTCCCTTGAGCCTGCAAGGTCTGTGTGCCCCTTAGGGTCCCCTTAGGAACCTCTGTGGAGGTCGGTGGGCTTATGCCACTGGTATCCCCTCAAACAGATAGATTGAAAAGGCCTTTCCCCTGGATTCCTGGCTTCAGCCATTTCAGGTTTGCCTGGGTCTCTGATCCACGTTGGTCTCCCCACCCCGTTTGCTATCTGGTATACCTTAGCCCTGCTACCTGAAACTGCTGTCCTTAACCACATCCATGAAGTCGCTCCCCTGGTTTTGGCATCCCCTCTCCACCCCCTGCCCTCTCTCCATTGGTCTGGTGACCTTTATAACCCCGTGCCAGAGGGCAGAACTTCCTCTCTGTCCCTGGACCCCTTTGTGAGCAAGAGACCTGATGTTTGTTCTCCCATCTGCGCACGTGGTTGGAATAAAGCCGTGCAGAATTTCCATACAGAGCACCTTTCTGATTACTTCTTCGTCTGCAGCAGCTTCTGTGCCCAAACTATCTGGTGAAGCTGTGTGTGGGTGATTGCAGCTGCATTGTACCTGGTAGTGCCTTGAAAGAGGTAATGCCTGGGAAGGCAGCAGCATTTTAAACATCCCAGAAACACACAGACTGCTGCTACAAACATCCTCAGCTTCTGCCTGCTGTTTTACCTTGCCAAGCCCAAATCATCCCACATTTTCAGACCATGTGCTCATCAATCTCTGACAAGAAACTGCTGACAAAATAGCTTGGCTTGCACAAGCTCTTGTCCTGTTTCTAAACTGTTTCCTTCTGTCACCTCCTCTTTCCTCTTGTCACTGTGCCCTGAGTCCTGGCCTCTGCTGCAGCTTACTTTTCTCTTCTGTCTCTACAGTGACTAAAAGCACAACTGTAAATTGCTGTCCAGCACACCTTTTCTCCCCTCCAGGAGTAAGATGGGAGCTTACTGTAAGTACATAATGGGAAGACATGAAGGACAGAATAGCAAACGCTGTTACTGTTCAAAAAAACTGATTTGAATACCAATTTCCAGCCTGGTTGGTTTTGCAAACCCCTGCAGGAAGAAGTTAGAATCTTCTCTCAACATGCTCCTTGAAAAACAAGTGAGTCATTACATTAACTTATACACATACTGATAAGAGTAGGCTCACACTTGCCCTCAACAGTGATTATCCTTGAATGTAAACTAATTAAAAAACCTAACCTATATATATGCCTCCAAAGATGTATTTTTGGTTGTCTGGATGTGGGAGAACAAAGGGTCAGGGTCACCAGGGTGCTGCTGGGTGGAGGGATGGGAGATGAATGGCAGAGAGGCAGCAAGCAGGGGCATTTGTTGGGCTGGACTGACTGGGCTGGTAGCTTCTGCCAAGATCTCCCCAGTGGCAGGACCTATCCAAGGAAGGAGCTGGAGTCTGGTTGCAGGTGGCAATCCAGAGCTCCCATATATCGATTTTCATTTAACTGTTTACACTCTTTGTGTAGCAGAGCAAAGATCATCACCTGCCTCCCACCACATTCCAAATTATAACTCCCTGTTTCATGATAATACATCATGTTGTATAAATAGTCATGCAGTGCTCCCACAAGACACCACGATCCTTGAATGCTAATTACCACTGAGCAGAAAAAGACGAGATTCTCCTACTACAGCCATGCAACTGCCTTTAAGATAAATATGGTATTAGGAAACTTATGGCAAAGCTCTACAACCTTGTAAAAGACCTTTTTTTTGGGTAGCATATCATAGGCTTCATCAGAGCATTCTCAGAAACTGATTGCCACCAGAGACACTTGCTTGGAAAAATGAAAAAGAAGCATCAAAAAAATAACATGCAAAATTTGAAGACAAATTTGCAGCCTTATTCTAGCATCATTTAACTTCCACTTATATGCACTGATCTGTTTCAGAGAAAGTCCAACCTATTTTCTGCTCCAGATAACACTAGTCTGAATTTCCCAGTAATCCTCTACTGAGGATTGTCAGTGGGTACCACGTGTAGAAAAAAAGTCACACAGCAGATTAACTTCACTGCAGTTGTTTAAAGCCAAGTGTTAAGTCCAAGACTGGATCCTAGGTAAAAGGAAATCCTGATAAAACCAAGGACCAAATCCTTCATTCTGATTTTGCTCATTGGACAAATGTAAGCATAAAATTAAAGTAGCTTTGATACCAGTCATTTTTAATTTGGAGGGAATAAGTTGAAATCAGTGACGGTGTGTTTGCTTAGGTTATCCATGATTTTGGCCCTATACTTGTTCTCATGTGTTTCCCTTTTGCCTGATAGATTTCAAGGGAAATGAAGACTTTATGTGGGATAAAATTACCATTTTGGTCTAGTATCTTGAGTTATTTTTCCAGCGGAAACTTCTGGGTGGGAAAACTTGACACTTTGGAAAGCATGCCAAAATATAGTGCAAGTTTATATTTACCAAAGGAACATTTGACATTCCATTGATGCATCACAAAGAGAAATAAGGGACACACCTGACAGGATTATCTCATATTGAAGTATTTTAAAACAAACAACGGGACTGCCCAGCAGTAAGAAAAAGCAAAGCAAAGGCAGGAGAACTGAATAGGAAACAACTGTGATCCTATGGAAAGTGTGAATATTGCTCAGAGCACAATGACACAATCCTTAGTCTTACAGTACAGGAGAAACCTTTTAAAGCATACCCAAAATGATGGATATTTTAAAATAGTTCAAGGTATTTACAGTGCAAATACAAAAGTGCTTTATTACAACTTGCATACCCTATCAGCTTAAGTATTTTTTTAAGAAATCAGCCATGCATAAAGTTTAGCGTGGTGATTTTAAATTTCTTTAGAGATGTTTTTGCTTTCACTCCAAATTATTATAACATGCCACTCTCACACAACTTTCATGAGATCTCTAACAGCACAGTGGTTTCCTATCCCCAAACTGCCATACATAGAATAGATTGGGGCTTATCAGAGATTTGCTCTATTTTTCAGTTTCCTATCTAAGCCAACCTCAACTTTCCTGGCAAATGATAAAGACCATTAAGCAAAGCAATAAAGAGTAATATAAAAGCTCATTATAAGCCCAATTCATAAAATTACAAGCTGTAGTGTGCAGTATGCACAAGTAAAACTGAAAACCAAGTTCAAGCATACCAAACGAGATTATAAATTAGCTGTTGTTTTTCTGTCTGAGAAAAGCCATTCTTTAATGAGCTTGGAAACACAGCTAAATATTTTCTTTCATAAATTCAAGAAAAAGCCATACCACTTTTGAGACTTCTGCTGGGCAGCTTTTTCTCGTCTCTCTTTTCCTCTTTTAAATTTTAAATACTGCATAGGAACCATTTGCTCTGTGAGGTTCCCATAGTTAGGACCAAACCCTTCTCAGAGGAATTTTGGCACCTTATTAATTAGCTGGTTATAAGAAGGAGCTGCACTCTTTCAGTGACTCCTATTTCACCATCAGTAAAGTGTGATACTATAATAAATTTCCATCAAGCAAACTATTTCTGGTAATTCCCCCTAATTAACACCAGACTGCTAATAATAAATTAGGCCCTATGTGTTTCTGATATAACCAAGATCTTGTCTGAGCACAAGATATTAACCAACGTCCCAAGAAAGCAAAACTTGAACCTAAATTAAGTCTTTGCTGGTAAAAGGATTTATATGCAATTTTGTGAGAAACCCTTTGAAGATTTCATATAGGGCATTTTGACCAGCAAATATTTTGAGTGACAGAGAGATTTGTTCTGTGCTGAGCAGTGAAAGTGGATTTATTGTGAAAACACACCATTGAGTTTTAAGCCTATAAATCTTACACTGGATTACAGCATCTTAATGAATGAATGACAGATCTCTTTTTTTTTTTGTCGGTGCATTTTAATGTTACATGACGTTGTGATTGATAGAAACCAAACCTTTGCCATTAAAACGTCAAATGCAGACTTCATGCCTTTAAAAATTTGGCTTCTGGAGCTTAATGTACTGTTTGCAAATAGACTTGCGTTTGTCTTGCTCGCAGCCTAAACACTGAAGGGGAGGCAGGTTTCTGTAAAGTTGCCTCTAAATTTTATAGAAATGTGTGCAGTGTTTTCCTTTGCCTGTGTAAATAAAGGTAGAAAACAACAGGGCATTTGCCTGGTTAAGAGATGCCCAGCTAAAGGGATTCTTACCAGACTGGTATTATCATGAAGGAATTGGCCATGTAAGAGCAGACATTTGAGTGTCCCACAGTGGAAACAGAGACTGCTGCATGCCAAGGCTAAGTACAGCATCAGATGATGCTTGCCAGAGCAGGCAATATTTTCTTGGATGTTGTCAACTTAGGAAAAACATTAAACCCTTCTAGACAAACAGCGCAAAGCATTCTAGATGGGCAGTAGAATGGAGTAAGGGTAGCAAATGAACAATCATTGGCCAATGTAAGTTTTACATTGTTACATATTCTACAGTGTTCAACACAGTATTTACATTTTTCCATCCATCCTGAGAAAAGATGAAGAATGAGAGACTCACCGAGGTTGAAGGGACCTTGACTAGTCCAAGGGCTGTTTCCCGTCAAGTTTTGAGTATCTCCAAGTATAGAGACTCCATAATCTCTCTGGGCAACCTGTGCCAGTGTTGACCATCCTCACAGTCGTCATATCACTACATACCAAGCCTGGCTCTGTTTCCTGGACTCCCCTATCCAGATATTTGTACACATTGATGAGATACCCCTGAGCCCCCTCTTCTCCAGGCTGAACAGTCCCAGCCCTCTCAGCTTCTCCTTGTATGACAAATGCTCCCTGTCCCTCACCATGTTCCCAGCTCTTTACTCCAGTACGGCTGTGTCTCTGGTACTGGTGGGACCAGTGCTGGACTCAGCTCTCAGATGGGTCTCACCAAGGCTGAGCAGAGAAGGATGACCTCCTCCCATCTGCTGGCAATACTCTGCCTAATGCAGCCCAGGAGGCTGGTGGTCTTCCTTGTCACAGAGGAGTTACCACTGGCTCATGGTCAACTTGGTGTCACCAGGACCCCCTGGTCCTTTCCTGTAAAACAGAGCTCCATTCTAAAAAAACCCACAAAATCTGAAGAATGAGCAGCTCAAATGACATCTAATCCTGTCAATCATTTCCTTTACTGACTGCAATTCAGGAAAAGAAAATATCCAACAACCACAAAATAACTGAGAAAAGAGAATTTCAGGTTTTGAGTAGGGTTTATTTGCTTGTTATGTTTTTCAATTATAATTATATTTGCAAACAATGAACAGCCAAAATTTAAAGCCAAAGATTATTAAGCACAAGCAAAGAAATCACCAGGATTTAACAGCTGGTAGTTTAGCATCAAACAATGTTTTCAAAGCAGCTCACAGGGCTAGATGATGCAAGTCGCTCTGTGAAGAAACAGGTACACAATTAACAGACCAATACACACTGAACCACAACTCAACTCCTGCTTTTAAGTTTATCGCCATGTTATATTAAGCATTTATATTTACATGTAATCCTGAATTATTTCATTATAACATACTGAAACTGTCATCATGGGTCAATTATTCACTTACAAAGACATTCTACCTTCAAACAGAGTTAAGCCAAATTCTCTCACAGGCAGTTTTGGAAGAAAAACAATGACTGACTGAAAATGCATGCAAAAATCTACAGTAGTTAGGTTACTAGTATGTCTCTCCTGACTCTGTAACATTCCCTCATAACATGAATGTTATATGTGTGTTGTGTGAAAAATAGCTGGGGTTCTCACGAAATCCCCAAATGAGATGGAATAATGCTGGGTTTTGCTATGTCAAGTCTGCATTCAAATACACATATATACGTATGTCTCCCAATGCACGTGCATACATGTGCATATAGAGAGAAGTATATTTAAACACATACACTCAGACCCCAAAAGATTTTAGAGGTAAAGGCAGGCTTACAAATAAAACAAAATAATACCAGGATGAAATAGTTCTAAACAAAAAAACAAACAAACAAAAAAAGAAGGTAATAAATATTCAGTGAGATACATGGCATTATCATAAAGTGCTCTACTAAAATCTCACTTATTAAAATAACCATAAAAATTATGTTCTTTTTAGTTGATTTATATAATTTGGTAAAGCCATTAAATATTCATTATCTATCAGTGACTCTATGCTTCCTTTAAAATTTTAAACAAATAGATAAAAGCAGAAATTAAAAGGCAAAGCAGCTAAATAAAGCAGTTCTATTGGAGCCTTTCAGGCTTTTGTCCTCAAATTCATTAACAACTGCAAAATTTCAAACCCTAGAGCATATGAATTAAAAAATAAAATTCAAATTAAAATTATGAAGCTAACCAAAATTTAATTGGATTTTAAGGACAATGTCAAACTGAAGTTTTTATCCTACGTTAAAATTGCAAGGTTTGAATCGCAGAAATTACTGAACGCTCTTTCTTGTGCATTTCTCCCTTCTTTCCTCATGCATGTGCAATAAAGCTCCAGTGAAACCTAGTCTGTAGGTCTCATTTCTCCACATTCCACTTAATTTTAAAAGCAACCTGGCTTATATGTTACTGTGTCTTGTCCAGTCTGCTTCCACCCTTCTGGTTTTCAGCCAAACTCACAAAAGGGTACATCTACAAGAGTGTAAACATTTTAAACACCTTTATACCGTACCACCAAAATTCTTCTTATTTACCAACATTCACTAAATTTACCAAATTTCTTCTGTACCACTGGAAGTTAAAAAAGAAATGTGGTAATGTTGAAGAAAAACAACTTCAGGAAATAAAGTGAAACAACCCTACAACGTGAACTTGTCTCACTGAATTACTAAAAAGCCAAATATCTTTTCATATTTCAGTAAGCAATTTTGGTTTTCTTTTCTCCTCTGTCAATGTTCCTTGTTACAATTGCTTTACTCAACCATGGCAAATTTTTGTGACTTTTTTATCCATGGTTTTATGGATAAAACTTTGAATCAGTAAAAAGTCTATCCCACAATAACTAAACCACTAAATGGTTCTTTTTAATGTCTACTAGAAAGAGCACTGAAGACTAACAATTCAACTCTGACACCCCTTGTTGAATCAAACAGCATGTAAATTGAGTTTCCTCCAGGAATCTGCTCTGGTCCCGAGAGAGCCCCCTTCTCTGCCGTGCAATTCTGCTGAAGTGAAATTCACCCTGTACAGACGGGCACCACCTCCTCCCCGGCTGCCTGCAATTGCTCCAGACCAGCCAAGCCCTAATTTGAAGCTCAGGGGGACTGAGCTGTGCTCTGATCTTGCGCTGCCTCTCTGTGTGGACATGAAATTTGTATCGAGCCACAGAATTGGCTGATGTGGCTCGCAGTAAATGCATAATGACAGCA
>VYZT01054993.1:158001-212862 GCA_013400735.1 Pomatostomus ruficeps | reverse complement strand
TGGGAACAAACCCTGAGCCTGCTGTGCTGGGAGCATCCCCCATCGGTGCTGAGCGGTGACAAAAGACAAAGTGACAGACTCAGCAGGGACAGCCGAGTGCAGCTCTGCCCCTGCCAGACCCAAGCCCATCGCCCCTCCAGCCACAAACCCGCTCAGCTGTGTGGCGCTGCCTCAGGGTGATGTTTTAAGATTTAATTTTTCTATTTCCCAGCCCCTGCCCTGCTTTAGTGTGGAACTCTCACACTCCCCACGGGCTGGGAGCTCCTGTTCTCCCATCCTGCTCAGACACAACAAATCCTCTCCAGGCTGCACTCAAGGACACCTCGTTGGCCCAGGCCCCCAAAGATGGAAACGGAGCCTCTAAAAGGGGGGACAGACTTGGGCTCAATTCCATCATCCCCTGGAATTGTCACTGGAGAATGAACCCTGATCTGGGAATGGATCCAAACTGATCCAAGTGGAGCAAACTCGTGCCCCGGGGTCCATCTTGGGTGTGGCCTCTCACTGCGAGGCTCTGAGTGCCCGAGGTGTCCCTGTTGAAGGCCCTGCAATAAATCCCCAGTTTATTCTCTTCATCCTGTCTGGCCTCTGCTCCAGGGAGCCTCTCCAAGGCAGCAATGACAGCCGGTGTGAAAACCCAAACCTTGGACGCGTCCCTCGCCCTGACTCGCTGAACGTGCCCTGCCTGGGGCAAGGCTCCTCCTGCAGTCCCCATCCCATCCCAAAGGGATGTCAGGATAACGGGAGCTGACAGCTCCGCAGCAACAATGCCACAAACCACCCCACAGCAGCCTTGTCTCAGCCAACACGAGGCGATTACCTTGACTCTCGCCTCCCCACCACCAGGCAGAGCAGAGTTTTGTCTCCTCGGACACACTAAGTCACAGCTGCAGGAAAAACATCAAATCTGCTGTTTGTGCCTTTCAAAGCTCAGCCCCGGTGGGTTTCTCTAGGCAACATTCACAGATGACCACTTGTCTGTCCAGATCTCCCCAGACAAATTACTCCTGAGCAGTGGTTTTATTCCAGCACAAAACCTTCACTGAAGAATCACACACTTGGATATTTTGGATAGCAAGGAAAATGGGTAAATGGGGTGGGGGATTTGGAAGAAGGTGGATTTTCAACTGTAGCGCAAAATAATGAAAATAGACTTATTATGAAAAGGTGATATTAAAACATGAGATGGTGATTAACCACATCTTGGGGGGAAAAGCAAGCAGGGGGAACCATCCATGAGAGAAAACTGAAGATGCGTTAATTTTAACCAAAACACTGATCTTCTATCAGCAAATAAAAAAGGGAAAGGTGTTTTGGGTCCANATTATGAAAAGGTGATATTAAAACTTCAGATGGTAATTAAACCCATGTGAAAAAACTGAAGATGTGCTAATTTTAACCAAAACATTGATCTTCCATCAGCAAATGCAAAAGGAAATGATATTTTGGGTCCGACCTATTCCCCCACTGCCACTGTGGACTTAAGACAAAAGTATTGGGCATCACTCAAACCACAGCCTGTCTGCCCTAAAAACCCCTGTCCTTTAAAGGGCAGTAAAAATTCCCTTAGAAAGGCAACTCATCCAGCTCTCCCTATTTATTAAATTACAAGCTCTAGGGAGTGACCTTAGAGCTTGACTGGAGCTCAACTCCAAGGCAAAAAGCTTCCTCCATCTATTTTTGAGCACCCTAAAGTGCAATAAGTTCCCTTTCCATGCTGGCACACCAAATAGGAAAGAAGGAGCAGTACTGACCCCAAATGCCTGCAGCAGAATCCACGGGAGACATTCCAGTGAGGGAGAAGTTCAACTGCTCTGCAGAGCTCCGCTGGGTGAAATCCCGGAGTGACAAAGAGCCCGAGCTGGGAAGGGAGCTCTAGAAATACCCTGGCCCCACCCCTCTGCCAAAGCAGCTGCACATCCTCACAGCCAAATCACATCCAGGTGGGGCTGAATCCACAACTCAGCCCCACCTGGATGTGATGTGGATGGAGGATTGTGAATTGAGAAAAACAAACCATCCAAGCACAAACTCAGAATCTGAGTCTCAGCTGCATGACACTGACAGGGAAAAGAACCCCATAATAATTAAAATAACACCCGGCCCTCAAATGCTTTGCCAACCTGCACCTTATTTTCACCTTGTCCATAAGCACTGTCAGATCCAGGATCTGGTTTAACATAATTTCTCAGTTTTAGGTACCTGAGTGCTACTGTAGCATCAATGTGAGTGTAATTTTATTTTGGTGTCCATTGATCTTGAAATTTCACTGAACAACTAGCATTTCTCCAATGAGAAGAAAGAAATACTGAAAAGTTATTATTCTTCTTGTCTATGAGGAAGTCAAGAAATCTCCTATCTGAATCATGTGTTTTCCTGAGTATATCTAAGTCTGCAAAGTGAAAATTCTTGGAATCTTGAATAGCCATCTTCTATAATTCAGCCATATTTCCCTTACACAATTACTAGAAAGGATTGCTAACAAAAAAAAAGAAGTCAGAAAGTGCAAGAATATTTCGCTATTAGAGGGTTACAACAAATTCACAAGTAATGTTTGATTTGTAGAAAAATTAAGAAAAAATAATTTGAAATTCCTTAATTGTGTTAGCATCTAACTGCAATGTTCAATAAGATCTGACAATATCAATAAATATCTGGTACATGCAGAAGAAAAGCTCCGTGTTGGCAGTTTTATTCACAGAATGCAGATGTTGATAACAACCACCGCGGGCCCTCTGTGACCTCCTGAGAGGGCCAGGACCCCACTTCACTGTCCCCTCTCGCTGCTGAGGAACCATCCATGGGTTTAATCCACATTAATTTGTGTCACCAGCTCTGGGATGTGGCTTGAGAAAGGCTGTTGGCCTCCTCCACTGTCACAGCTTTTGGCTTTCAATCTGTGTCCCTGCTTACAACAGGATTATCAACAAAGATTTCATTAACATGACTTTCTGATACACATTTAACTCCAAATCTAGTCTCATTCGACAATTCTAACTACCTGCCGAGATTTATTTCTACATAAAACACATCTTCCACTCCTGATCTTGACAGGGATGTGAGTGACTTGATCCAAGGCTGCTGCAAGGCTCAGAAAGAACCAGCTGCAAATGTGAAATATGATGCTTGAAACGCGATGAAGAACTGTGATTTCCATCTTCCATGGGTCAGGGAATTGATAAACCGCATCAGAAAGGAGGGGATCTCCTCTCCTGGAAGGCATCAGGAAGATGATCCGGGGCAGGAGGATGTAACTCTCCTCAGCAGAGCGCGACTGACGGGCTGGGAGGCTGAGCAGGGATCTGTTCTGTCAGATTACAGAGCTGGGAACTGACAGCTACACAGAGAGGATGATGTTGTTCCAGCAGCAGTGCCCCAGCTGCTTCTGAGAGGTAAATACAGCCCAGGCACTGCCGTGGGTGAGAGTAACGGAACTGGAACAGCAACACCAAGCTCATTCCCCCAAACTGCACCAGATTAAAGGAACGGACTGTTAGCACACAGGGTCAGCTCACAGGAGGAAATGCTCTGTTCCTGGTGCATTCTGCAGCTTCCGGTGTACATTGTATAGCTAGTTGACAAAAAATGCTAAGCAATCAATCAAAAAAAAAAAATTTAAAACATGCATGAATCCTTTGGGAAGCAGACCTGACTCTCCATCGCAGTACTCTGAGCTGGAATTCTATCCAGAACCTGTTCTGAACCTGTGTAACATTTAAGAGAACAAATCAATGTTGCGTTTCCATCTGGCCATTTCTTTCTTGTCTCGCCTGTGCCTTCTACCAACCCCACCATCAGTGTTACGCCATCCTCATGCCCAAACCAGCCACTCCTCATTCTAAATGAGTTTTCTTCCACTGTTAAGCAATATCCAAGTTCCCCCTCCTCCCCTTGCTCACAGCAAACGCTGTTCATCAGGTGAAACATTAATGTCACTCCCTCTATGGTCACCCTGGGCCACCTCACAAGCTTTTATGGTGCCATGGACAGCAGCTCTGGGAACAGCGAGGTGCTCTGCTGACTGCCTCCTCTGTTCCATTAACAGTAAAACTGTTCCTTTTTTGAGTTCCAGTATTTCAAACAAGGTAGAGAAAATCACAGAGACCCGGAAAGCTGTGAAGGTGCAGCGCCATCAATCAGTTACATATAAAGAAGTTATTTCCTGTTCAGGTACACCTTGATGAAAGGCAGGCAGGCAAAAAACACCAGCGTGCTAATCAGTGTGGTAATTAAAGCGCTGTCTTGTTTTAAATAAATCAAATCCTGCTTCACAAAGCTTCCACGGAACACTGAGTCCAAAATACAGGAATATATTTTATACAAAGTTTTGTTTTCTACTGTTTGAAGGAGCTTTAGTGAGAGGCAGGGTATTAAAAAACGAAAATACGTCATTTAATTTAAAGACTTTATCATTCCTTATCTAGCTTGCAAAATAAAGCAAATAGAAAAATTACACGCAACCTTTTCCACACCCTTTGAGAGGGGCAGTAAGGTGAGTGTAACAGAGTGAGGAAATATCGTAACACACGGCTGGTACCTTCCCCAGGAGCTACAGAGCTGCTGAAAATGTGTTAAATACCCACAAATGATCCTAGTGAGAAGTTTACTCTATTTTAGAATTTGTTATGGACAGAGTCTCTATCTAAATATATTCAGGCAAAAGAGGCCTTGCTTCACACAGGCAATAAGCAAATCTTGGCTAAATTTATTCCAAAAGCAAAGTACAACTGAAAAACTTCCTCTTCGCTGCACAATTTGTCGATTTTTGATTACTTTTTCTCCAAAATACAGAGCAACACACCTCACTCTGTTGCTGCACGTGCACTGAAGCATCAGCTGATCTGGTTATGTGAAGTGATTTCCATATCTCATCATCCCCACTCCTCTGGCACCCTCTGAGCTGCCCTGCTCATCCAATTCCTATCGGGCGCTTCCCAAAATTCCCAATTCTGCCCTGCCAGCCCTGCCCAGAGGCACAGAGGTTCCCTGTTCCCACGTTCCTGTTTGCTGTTTATTAGAGCCCAGCCCCTCTCAGAGCCAGGAGAGAGCAGCACCCTGAGCACAGCCAAAATCCAGAGCAGGGCGGTGCTCACGGAGCGCAGTCTGGGGACAGGCAGGTGACAGTGGTGTCACTGTGAGCCTGTCCCCTCCCTCGGCATTCCCACTCCTCCCTGTCTTCTCCATCTCCCTAACCCCCCAGTGATGCATCTTTGAATATCCCAGAATGGTTTGGGTTGGAAGGGATCTTAAAAATCACCCGGTTCCACCCCTGCCATGGCAGGGACACCTCCCACTGTCCCAGGTGCTCCCAGCCCCGTCCAGCCTGGCCTTGGGCACTGCCAGGGATCCAGGGGCAGCCACAGCTGCTCTGGGCACCCTGTGCCAGGGTCTCAAACCTTCCCAGGGAAGGATTCCTTCCCCATATTCAGTTTACAGCTCCTCTCTGTCAGAACGGAGCCCTTCCCCTCATCCTGCCTCTCCAGCCTTGCCCAAGGTCCCTCCTGCAGCCCCTCAGGTACAGAAAGGCCTCAGTGGGGTCACTCTGGAGCCTTCTTTTCTCCAGGTTGAACAACCCCAATCCTTCCAGCCTTTCCTCACAGGAAAGGTGCTTAATCCCTGTCATTATCCCCCTGGCGCTCCCCTACTGCAGGAAACACATGCTGCATGTCCTGCCTGCTCACCAGAACCCTTTTTTTCTACTGTGTTTTCTAATCCCTTTTATGATTACTTTTGATATTACCATTCTGAAAATTACCAGTGGATAACATCTGGACATACTATTCCAAACGGTGTCTGCCTGTCGTAAACTCCTTTTTGGTTTTTACAGATCATTTCCAAGGAATGTGACATTGCTGGCTCATTTAAAGGCAGTGGATCCATAACTCAAAAAAACCACCTGACCAATGGGCACTCAAGAGAAAAAGGAAGTCATTCTTTTAGAAGATCTGCCCACAGGGCTGTGATTTCACAAATTATTTTGTTTGCAGCACAAGATTCAGAACTTCCAGTCTACACCAGTGTGTGTTCCACCTCAGCACCTTTCTTTCCGTGATGTGGCAAAAGCAGTTTTACAGAGACACTTGAATAAACATGTAACAGGTCCTTTTTTATTCATTTTCTCCCTAATTAAAAATTAAATAATTTGATATTTGAAAGTTATTTGCACATTTCTTGGTAAAACACCTCTGGGGCAGCAGTGCCTCTCCAGCCAAGGCCTGGGGCAGAGCTGCAGCATTTCAGAGCAGCTCCCACTGGTGTGACACGGACGTGTCCCCTCTCTGCTGATCGGTGCCATTCTCTCCCTGAATGCACAGCCCGGAAATAAACCCCAAACAAGGCTGCTATTGTGGTGATCTGAGCTGCTGCTCACTCAGGCCCAGGGACTCCTGATTTTGCCATTTTCTTTCGTTTTCCTTTTCCTGCAATAACAGCACTTTCCTCTCAGATAACTCACATTTCTCTATTATTTTGCCCCATTTTGTGTGTAACCCCGGCTTTTTCATTATTTTCTACTCCTACTGTTATTTATTTAACATGCTGCTATTCATTCCCCAAAATCTGATTTAATATGCCACATGGAGCTACTGGATACTTCTGGTTAGCTATCCAAAAAAAAAAACCCAAATAAACCCCACACACGTCGCTGTACCTGCTCTCCTACAACCTAGGGAAAGTTTTAAAGAGCTTGCCACAAAGCCTTCAAACGTTTCAGTAACTTCTTGGAAAGTTTTAAGTTCCTTGGCTGCACTGAGAGCAGACAGACGTGTGTGGGATCTTTCTTTATTTCTTTTTTTTTTGATAGCCAGCCAGAAATGCCCAGTGGGATGCAGCTTTCTGAAAGGGATTTTTATGTCTTTGTCACTCCTTCGTACCCGCGCTGCCACAACTGCTTCGGGTTCTGAGCAATTTAAAGGAGCTGAAAGAAGGCAGAGCTTTATTTTTATTAAATTGCCAGTAAGTGCTGGTATCAGTGAATATCAGCTACCCAGTCAGGCAAGCAATGCACTGGCCTATATAATCTATATTTTTCTGGCAGCAATGAGGGTCAGATTGGCTGCTGAGCAGCCAAACCACAAAATAATTCCCTATTCCAGTTCCCTGTTCCAAATCAGGGGGAGTGAGGGCACTTTCAGCTTCCCCCAACAGCTTCGGGGTAACTTTCTTTCCTGTTCTGAGGTTTATTTCAGTAAACTCAACGAAAGTGACCATTATTTAGCTCTCACACACTCTTGTTTATATAAATATCACATATTTATGTTACTCTTCTGTTTCCTAATCCCGGTTCCCACGTCAGTTGCTAGAAAGAATAAAAGAAGCAAGAACATGAAATATCTGCTTTTACAAGGTCATTGGCACTGCTCTCCTGGCATTCGGGCATCTCTGGGAGCTGCTTCTGCCCGAGCATTTCCGAGCTGCTCTGGCACATGGACTCTGTCACCTGGAATAGCTCAGATGAGCAGCACGTCAGCGTCTGGGCAAAGTTCTACTGCCACGTCCAACAGGAGGGCAAGAGAGACCTAAAAAAGGGATCTCCCCATAAAAATGGGAAACATAAACCCAGCACAAAATACCGCACGTGGCACTGGCACGTCAGTGGCAACAAGGACACGTTTTTAATGGTCCCAGGAGACTGCGAGCCACGGTGCACAAACACTGGGAACGGTGGCAGAGACCTCGTGGGGACGTGGGTGTCTCATCTCCCTTACACAGACACACAGGGGCACAGACAGCTCCCGCAGAGAGGGGGAATGAGGCACCAGAGTGCACTCGGGGCAGAGATTCACGTTCAACAGGGACCTGTGCTGTACCACAGCTGCAGGACACCTTTGGGGTTCTGTTTCTGTGTGCAATCAGTACACAGTTTTAGGGTTTCTATTACTGTGTGCAGCACAGCTTTGGGATTCTATTTCTATGTGCAGCACACACAGCTTTGGGTTTCTGTTCCCATGGGCAGGACACAGTTTTAGGGTTTCTGTTACCATGTGTAGCACACAGCTTTGGGCTTCTGCTCCTGTGTGCACCACACAGCTTTGGGATTCTGTTTCTGTGTGCACCACACAGCTTTGGGATTCTGTTTCTGCATGCAGCATGTGGCTTTGGCTTTCCGTTCCCATGTGCAGCACAGTTTTTGGGTTTCTTTTGCTGTGTGCAGTACAGAGCTCTGAGTTTCTATTACTGTGTCCAGTATACAGGTTTTGGGTTTCTGTTTCTGCATGCAGCACACAGCTTTGGGTTTTACACAGTTTTAGGGTTTCTGTTCCTGTGTGCAGCACACAGCTTTGGGTTCTACACAGTTTTAGGGTTTCTGTTCCTGTGTGCAGCACACAGCTTTGGGTTCTACACAGTTTTAGGGTTTCTGTTCCTGTGTGCAGCACACAGCTTTGGGTTTTACACAGTTTTAGGGTTTCTGTTCCTGTGTGCAGCACACAGCTTTGGGTTCTACACAGTTTTAGGGTTTCTGTTCCTGTGTGCAGCACACAGCTTTGGATTTCTGTTACTGTGTGTAGCACACAGTTTTAGGGTTTCTGTTCCTGTGTGCAGCACACAGCTTTGGGTTCTACACAGTTTTAGGGTTTCTGTTCCTGCGTGCAGCACACAGCTTTGGATTTCTGTTACTGTGTGTAGCACACACTTTTTGGGTTTCTGTTCCCATGTGCAGGAGACAGCTTCAGGTTTCTGATGGGCTGGTGAGGACTGGTGACATTTGTGGGAGGACAGCAACACAGACAGGCACGGAGCAGAAGGAAGGACACCCACCTTGAGGAGCTCATAGTGCTGGATCCCATTCACGCCGATGTCGGGGTCGATGGCCGAGGGGACGGAGTAGCGGGAGTTAATGGCCGTGTTCTCGGGGATGGAGATGTTAATCACCGTGGAGGGGAAAAGGGGAGCGTTGTCGTTTATATCCTCGATCAGGAACCTGATCTTGACCAGGCGGAACACCTCGTCGGGCAGCACGGCCACCTCCACCTCGTAGAAGCAGCGGTTCTCGCTGAAGATGCCGGCGCAGAGCTTCTCGCGGTCGATGCGGTTGGCGGCCGTGAAGATCTCGCCCGTGTTCTCCTCCACCCGCACCAGGGGCACGTCGCCGGTCTTGTAGACGAGCTTGAACTGCAGCGGGGAGGAGAGGGGCGCCTCGGGGGGCAGCGTCAGGTTGAGGTCCTTGAGCAGGTTGCCGATGAGGACATTCTCGGGCAGCTCCTCGCGCACGGTGTAATTCTTCTCCTGCGCGCCAGACTGAAACACGATGCAGGCCAACAACACTGCCAAGAGGTAGGTTCCAGACAGCAAGTCCATCTCCAGAATGGCTAATGAGGGTTCCTGCAGAACACCAGGAGTAGCTGGGGAAAGGAAAAGGAAAATCCTTTAAAAGCCACAGAATATTCCTAAAGAGAGAGACACTAAAGGAGCACCTCCCCTACAACAAACAACATAAACCATTTGAAAACCTCATTAGTAAAGTCACATTTGACGTAACCCTTCCTAAATACATCTAAAATTCCTTGCACAACTTTTTACTTGGAACTTTTAACTGACTACTGAGGTAAGAATTTTAGGGCTGGATCATCTCTAATGAGGAAATAAGGACGGGAGTCCCTATTTCCAGCATGGGATCTCCCTTTGCTCCTTAGGAAAATCTCTTCCTTTGGTCTCTCCACCACATTGTCCTCAAGTTATTTTTTTCTCGTTTCCTAAGGAAAAAGTAGGCAAGAAGTTTGCAAGCAACCATCTGCTGAGAACCCGATCTTTTTATACCTCTTGCTTCAACACGGGAATAGAAGAACGCTTGTCTTAATTCTCCCCCAAGTTCTGCACTGACAAAATTATGTGGTGTTTGTTAACAATGACAAAGAAATCTGGATATTTTTAATGCAGGAACTTCAACTGGCAGGAAAATGTTATTATCTAAATGGAGTCTGGTGAACTTCAGCCAACAATGTGCGGAAATCTGTCTGGTGAGCCGTGAGAAATTTTGTATAATTTTAAATTCGGTCATGCCTGTTCATAGTACTCTGGAATACCAATACCATTAAAGGGAGATACAAACTTGTTCTTTACAGAGGGAAATTCTATATTTCTTAAGCTGGTTTCTAAATAATTCTGAATAATTCTGAACAATTAATTCCCTCCCAAGGTTGTCAACAACCTCAAAAAAAGGTGGAGGTGGAGTGGGAGGACTTACAGGTACACACAGATACCTGTGGAGCTGCACACAACCTTCAGCCAAGAACTTTTAAGAGAAAAAAAATCATTTCTTGAACTCCATGTATAGAACATTTGCCTAATCTTTACATAATTCTGCCACTCCAGAGTTTAGGATCTTCTAGGACGGCATTTCTGTAAGGGGAATGCTCAAGAGTTCCGTGTAAAGTGATTTTTCCCCTAAATGAAATCTCTGCTCCTATCAGTTTGCATCTCTTTCAAATGTATCTGTACTAACATATCTCCATTCTCTTCATTCTGCAGGTAAAAGTGTAATTTTGTTTCCTGTCTGTTCTCGTTTTCTTCCCCCCGTCACAGCCCAGATTGATTTACTCCTGCAGACGGAGTTGCCGTGGTTGAAGGAATTACTGAAGCCACTAATTGCCTGCACTCGGTACTTACTGCCTTTCAGCAGGGCCACGTGCAGGGTGAGCTGGACTAAACCCTTTGATTTTGCAGTGAAACAGATTAGGAACAATTAATATTGGGATTCTATTTAAACACTGCGAGTTTGGGACTGGAAGTATCAGCTAAAGGACGTTCCAGCTCCAGCTGCAAGGTGGAGTCCCCACATCAGCACCGTTTAACTGCAGCATTCCCTGGCTTCACGATGATAAAAAAAATAGAAATGTGGAATAAAAACCCCAAAGGCTTTGCTCAGTGAGTAATTCAGTGAATCTGGGAGGGAAGAAAGGGATGTGCAGCTCACATTATTATTGAAATAAATATATATATATATACATATTGTTACCTATGGAAAACACAAATAAAATTCATGAGTTACAATGAAAAGTTGATATTTAAACGTTGGCCTGAAAAAAAAATCAGAATGTTTGCATGTTCTGTGCATACTAGAAAGCACTACTTTGCCACTTCTTCCTCTCCATTACAAATTAAAATGAGAAATAACACAACAAGAGTTTAAAAAACCCATCAAATCCTGATGTTTATAGAATAGTATCTTAAAATGACATTTCTGAGGGGAGGAAATGAAAAAAAACCAGCAACCATAAATACAACCCAAATTCCAGTCCCTGTTCCAAACCCTTCCGTGACGATACTGATGCAAGTATTTCTTATAATCATATAAAGATATTGTATAGGCAGGTATACAAATCTTCCAAATAAATACATTGAAAAATAATTATTATTGTAAAAAGCCACATGAGGATGAGCACATAAATGAAACAACCTAAAGAGTTCATCAACACCACTCCTGAATCAGTTCTGAAAGGTGAGTTCATACCAGGGGATAATTGATACTAAAAGTAAATTCTAAGCCTTTAACCCCAGTTTGCACTGCAGTGGAGCTTCCAGGGATTATAAAATAACAACAGCAGGACTCAAAGGGTTTTGTGAGGAAACCTGCGGGGTGGAACTCAGCATCACATCCTTCTGCATTTTTACTTCTCTTTTTGGAATTAAACCAAGTTCGAACCACTCTGTTGACATTCTTTTTATGTCACAGTAAAGAAAATACTTTAAAGCATGAAAAACCAGCCCAGCACACTTAAAACCCCGTCAGATAAATCCTAACATGACTTTTTGTGGTGTCTTGATGTCATGGATTTTCCTGAGTGACTGAAGGGTACAGAAATGTCATAAACAGTGTTGGCTGAGCAGGAAAAACCAACCAACGATGGCTCAACAATGCTTGAACTTCTGTACAACACACCGGGTTTTTAAATTTAATTTCTTCCCGTTTAAAATAATTCTTTTAAATACATATAAAACAATTCTTTTAAAATAAAGCAACACTTTTGAAGTTCTGCTCCAGAGCCTTCAAGGAGAAAAAAACCCAACGTGACACAAGTTTTCTGCCTGGCTGTGGAGCAGAATCTCCTCTGCTGTGAGCAGGGCTGCTCTCCAGACTCCCATCCAACAATGCCTGACAATGCCAAACTTCTGTACAACACACTGGGTTTTTTTTAATTTATTTTTTCCTTTTAAAATAATTCATTTAAAATAAAGCAAGTTTTGAAGCTCTGCTCCAGAGCCTTCAAGGAGCAAAAAAACCCCAACATGACACAATTTCTCTGCCTGGCTGTGGAGCAGAATCTCCTCTGCTGTGAGCAGTGCTGCTCTCCAGACTCCTATCCTTACAATGCTTGAACTTCTGTACAATACCCCAATTTTTTAAATTTTTTTTTTCCTTTTACAATAATTCTAGCAACAGTTTTGAAGCTCTGCTCCAGAGCTGTAGGCCTTAAGGAGAAAAAACCCAAACATGACACAAGTTTTCTGCTCGGCTGTGGAGCAGCATCTCCTCTGCTGCGAGCAGGGCTGCTTTCCAGACTCCCATCCAACAATATCTCACAATTCTTGAACTTCTGTACAATACACCAGTTTTTAAATTTATTTTTTCCTTTTACAATAATTCTAGCAACAGTTTTGAAGCTCTGCTCCAGAGCCTTCAAGGAGAAGAAAACCCCAACATGAGACAAGTTTTCTGCCTGGCTGTGGAGCAGCATCTCCTGTGCTGCGAGCAGGGCTGCTCTCCAGAACGCTCCTATTTATAAAGGCAGAGCTGAGCGCTGCCTGTCACCGGTGCCTCGGTGCTGATAGGGATTCTATGGCAACAGCAACGCAGGGACGGGAGCGAGAGGCACTTCCCAGCAACCAAAGGCATTTCTGAAATCAGAGAAATTCCAGGCTTTCTTCCACCGAGGGAACTCAGGAGTACAGAGGGCTGAACAGAGTCTAAAAGACCTTTCAGAGGTTCCAGTCTCACTCACGCTTTAAGGCGGTAAAAAAAAAAAATAAATTAAAAAATTAAGAACAAATAAAATAGTTTAACAGACGGTAACGCGGAGCTTGCCAAGCCATTTTCCCAGCTTTCAAGAGAATGCATTGATGTCTGTGCTGTTGACTCCCCAACAAGGAAGGCAAATGGCCCAGATGGACGAGATGGAGGGGAGGAGGGGGAAAAAGAAACTTGAAACTTGTTTTTCTTCATCTGGCTGTCTGTGCACCCAAATGCACCTGCTTTTTGGTCCCATACACCCAATATTAATGGTGCCATTTCAATATTATCACTGTTCATTATCCTCTTCATTTGGCAGCTGTCAAACCCTACCCTGAGAGGTGGAGAGGATATAAAAACTGCAACCACCTGATGGAGCGGGAGGTGAGGGCAGAATCGAAATCTGTTCCTTGCACACGGGGCTCCATCTGGTCCCACCTGAGCCAGAACTCCTTTACCCGATTATTTCTTGTTATTTCTTCCTTCTGAGGATCTCAGAAAAGCAGGAAAGGGGGTAGAAGAGTTCAGGTATCCCCTTCAGAGTAAAAACCAACACTTGACACTTGGATTCAGATTGGAATTAGAGTAGGAACAAACAAGCTGTGGTGGTATTTTCTAAGTGCCATATCAAGTTCAAAGAAAAAAGTATCATATTTTTTAAAAAATTAAAATATTGAAGTGCAAAGCTACATCAATATCCAGTTATTGACATCATAGAGAGAAATCCTGAAAATATCCCTCCCATTCTTATCTTTCTATTCCCGGACCTGTTTTAATTACTTGGACAAATTTAGCTAGAGCACCACTCTTTTTCAATATCATTTCCTTTTCATTTGCTGCTAATCCTCCGTGGGCTCCTCAAACAGGAGTATTTCCATCCCTGCGCTGCGGTGGTGTTCTCAGAGCGGGAGATCCCCAGGACACGGCTCCGGCTGTCACTCAACACCACAACTCTGATGTTATTTCACCCACGAGCAGCTGTTTGCGATCCTTCCCCTCCGCTGCGGCTCCCTCCAAAGTGCCACTGACAATTAACTCTGCCCAGGTTCCGGTTCTTGGCCTGGGGTGCATTTCTGGTTTTTCCTGAAGTGGGAGCTTGGTGATGCTGAAGTTTTTGGGGTTTGGGTGGTTGTTTTGGGGTTTTTTTCCTGCCACGAGCCATCAGCCTGGCTGCTCCCAGCGAGGTGGCCCCTGTGCCACCACACAGCCCTGGTGCCATCAAGGAGCTGTGCAGGTTAGATGGGGCTGATTTTTAAAAATTTAGAGAATTCACAAGTATTTTGCAAGTTTTGATGACATTAAACACCACAAAGGTGCTGCCTGGCAGAAAGCCCCTCATTTTTGTGAGGCACAAACGCCAACGACCAACCCGGACTCAGTGTCACGCTCCACAGTGGCTCAAACATCAATTATTTTTATTTTATCCACAGGATCCACTCCCCACATAGGACATCTCATTATCATACTCAAAGAAAAAGACCTACCTCAAAGAGAAACAGACAATTTGTTATATTATCAAGGCTTTCAAACTCATTCCCTCGTATGATTTTACTCTAAGCCCACCGAGGGACTGATTTATTCTTTGATCTATTTTTTATTAGCGTGATGGTGCTGACTTCAATGAGGTTTCTTTAATTTGATTTTTCTTCAGCGAGGAACAGAATGAAACTGGAAATTCCCAGCACCAGGAGAAAACACCACCCCACATGCATTTGAGTCAACAAAAGAATTGAGTAAGTGAGAGGCACAGCTTGCTCCCAGTTGCACGCTCTCACTGCTTTAAAAACAGAGTATTTTTAGTGCTTTTTATTCCTTCTCCATCACAGGGGGCAAGAAATGCTCTCCACTTGAAGAAATAAAAAGTTAATGACCAAAACACAGCTTCTTCAAGCCACATGGAGAAGCAGCCAAGGTGTGGAAAACAAAAAATTGATAAATCCTCAGATGGGTTCTTTATTCCTGATAATAATCTGCAACTGATAGGAAGAGTGTTGATTAAAACTTGTATCAAAATGCTGGAAACAGAGAACAGAATTAGAAATACACAACAGGCAGCGAGCATGCTGAACAAATTAAACTCAATCACATCGATATATGGCATAAGGAGCAATTTATTTTAATTATTGCAAATTAATCCCTTTAAAGCTGAAGCCCCTTTTTTCTCGAAGAGCAAGAACAGTCCACATTTGGGAAAAAGCATCGAGCAGCCACTCAGGAAATCCTTTAAAAATATCCTGGAACTGATTTCAGAGGCCTGTGAGATATGCAGTGTCAAATGTATTTATGTAGCAGTGACACCAGGAAATGGCCCTGCTTTTAGCAGGGGAACATTTTTGCATCGGAGCTGCAGAAAAGCGAAAGGTTGAGAACAGAAACTGGGGAAAAAAGCTGAAGGTCTCCCTGATAAGCATGGCTATTTCCATTTTCTTGGAAAGAAACAGAGGGATGCCTGAACAAATAGAAAAAGAGAAAAAAAAAAAGAGTAAAAAACACCCAAAAAATCAAACCCAACACACAAATCCCCTACAAAGTTGCAGAACATCACAGCTCCAGAGTGAACACATTGCTGTACAAATTCAAATATATATTCACTATAATCCGATGGCTGGCTGTTAAAAACATTCCAGAAAATCACGTTGGTAATGGTATGATTCATAATGTCATTTTCTGTGCATTTTGTTTGTGTGTTTGTGCTACAGGAACACATTTTACAATTTTACAAATCAAGCGAAAATTGCTCTGGTTTGGGTGCTTGAGAATCTGCTCACGCCTCAAACCTGAAAATTAAATCTCTGCTGAAACAACCAAAGGGAAATCATCCCTGAACCAGCGGCGAGAGAAGGTGGGACCACAACAAAACTGTGAAACCACAACAAAACCGTGAACCCACAGAAGGGACTGCTGGATGCTCTCCAACGTAAAACACATTTTTATTTGGTCAAAAATGGAAATAAATCTGATTTTAGTAATTTGTGCCAATTCAGGATCACCTGGTTCATACCTAATGCCCTTTGCTTCACTGCCAGGTGAGATTTTCCATTGCTCACGGGTAAAAATTCACATTTCTGAGCGTCCCCTGAGCACTTCCAGGAGCTGGGGATGAGGGCAGGGATGCTCTCACAGCTGAGTTACACTGTCCTGCTCATCCCAAAGACAATTCTGCCAGGAGCCCCCCCCACACACAGCCCAGGAATTCCAGAGGAGCGGGAATTGCTCACCTTCATCCAACCCCTCCAGAGCCACACACAGAGCTGAGGTAACCACAGGAACTTTCTCCTCATTTAACCTAAAGGTTCATTTTTAAGAGCAGAGGGCACTGCTCCCAAAATTTCCATAAGGAAACACAAAAACCTAATATATGATTAATATATTATATATATTGTTATATTATATATATATATTTTAAAGAAAATAATGACTTAAAAGAAAAAAATAATTCTATTTATATTCTGTAATTCCTGTTAAACTCAGGATATCTGGAATTTTGCACTTGTTGCACCCAGTTCCAGAAGGAGAAAAAAGTTCTCCTGGGTGCCAGAACTGGACCCCAAAATGATGTCCAAACTTTGCTATTTTCATCACTTTCTCTTTGCCTTAGCATAACATATCCAAAAACACAGGTTTTTTCAATCCAGTAGCAGCACAGCTGCTCATTTTCATATGGGATTTTTGTGTTCTTCTTCGAGATATCTTGAATGTAAATGAGATTCCAGCTACAAGGTACCAGTGAAGAGTTTAAAATATCAAATACATCATAAAGTGAATATTCTATATCTCAGAATATACATCTCACCAATTAACAGCCCGATCACCGCGTCTGCTGAAGCTGTCACAGGCAACATATGGAGCCCATGGATGAGAGTGCAGCTTTGTCAGTCACCAACTCAGCTCTGGGAGCTCCAAGAGAACCACGAACTTGAGAACCAACTGAACATCCTGGAAGGAATTTTCTCAGCATTTCTGGATGGGTCCTGAGCACGGATTCAACTGATGCCTTAAGATTCAGCTTTTATATTTCCCAGCCCCTGCCCTGCTTTAGTGTGGAACTCTCACACTCCCCACGCGCTGGGAGCTCCTGTTCTCCCATCCTGCTCAGACACAACAAATCCTCTCCAGGCTGCACTCAAGGACACCTCGTTGGCCCAGGCCCCCAAAGATGGAAACGGAGCCTCTAAAAGCGGGGACAGACTTGGGCTCAATTCCATCATCCCCTGAAATTGGCACTGGAGAATGAACCCTGATCTGGGAATGGATCCAAACTGATCCAAGTGGAGCAAACTGGTGCCCCGGGGTCCAGCTTGGGTGTGGCCTCTCCCGGAGAGGCTCTGAGTGCCCGAGGTGTCCCTGTTGAAGGCCCTGCAATAAATCCCCATTTTATTCTCTTCATCCTGTCTGGCCTCTGCTCCAGGCAGCCTCTGATCAGGCATCACAATCATCACATTTTTTAGCGAACCGGCCCTGTCTAAACACAGCACATGAATAAAACACGGCAGGGAGTGACACCAAACCCCTCAGAGAAGGTGATTCCAGAGGAAGGGTTTTCCAAGGACACTCCAAAACCCCCAAACAGCAGTCAGAGCAGAATCCAACCCAAAAGGAGATGAGAAAATTCCTCATCCCGTCCTGCCCTGGCAGAGTCAGGGGCTTCTCACTCCCTCCACGACCCTCAGGCGATTCCTGGGGAAAGCATTTCCTTTTTGTCCCGTGAACATGAAGCCAAAGGCACCATCTTCAGCCAGGGGGAGCCCTGTGATGGGAATTATTGCCATAGGAATCCTTGAAATGGGAATTCCTACCACAGGAAGCCTTGGGATGGGAATTCCTGCCATGGGAATCCTGGAGATGGGAATTGCTGCCTGGCAGCTCCTCATCCAGTGGCCCGCAGCCCCTCACTCCTGAGGGATCACCCTGACACCATAAATAACAAAAATTCTTCTTTAATTGCAGATCTTACAATCACAAAAGCACAAAACCTTTTTCTCTGTGATTTTGAAAACCAAAATTCCACCAGGATCGTTCCCCTGTTCTGGTGAAACCGTTCCCAGTGCCCAGCAGCTCCCATCCTGACAGACCCCAAACTGCTGCAGAGATGCAAACACCCGGATTGCTCCTCCAAGCAAATCCTGGGCCAGGAGAATTCTCCACCGAAGAAGGGATTGAAAACAAAATTATCCCATGGAGATGATGGAGCAGAGCTGTTGTGACTCAGGAGAAAGCAGCTACCCAAAATCAGTCAACCTGCTCATTCAAAAAGCACTCAGCAGAAGGAGTAACAAAATTGGATGGAACAGAATTATAAGGATGCTTTAAAATGCGTTACAGCGGTTTAGTGTGCAGGGCCTGCTTCTTTAAATTTTGTTTTAGCTGTCGAGTAAATATGGTGTAAGAAGTGGAGGTTCTGGCCAACAATTAAATTGATTCAAAGCCCACTGAAACCAGTGGCATTTCTCCGGGTTTCACAAAGTTTGCTGGAATTTTAGTCCTGGAAACAGAATTCTTTACCTTAAGCATGAAGTGAAGTTGCCTACACACCCCAACAACAGAACTTTATTAAATATTTGCACAGACTGTTGTGTGTCAGCGTTAAATGTTTAATTTTAGATTGTATTACAAAGGTCAGGCCAGCTCAGAACAAGCCTGTCACGGTAAAGCTGTTGCTTAACATTAGCTCCGAAAACCTGAATTTTAACATTTTGCCCAGAGCCATAAAGTTCATAAAGGCACTGCAGCTCCTTCACAGGCTGAACTCAAATCATGAGAAATGCGTTTTTTGCATTTTTTCCCTGCCTCCTGGCTGAATCCTGGCAAAAATTAAGTTTCTGTAAGGTGAACAAAACATTTCTGGCTGGGAATCTGCATTTCCATGGACTCGGTGTGACCAAAACACTGCCAATGCCCTCCAGACACGGGTGAGGCGCAGAGACCCAGGTTTGGAGTGGAAAACAGAGAAGTTTGGGATATTTGGGATGTTATTTCCCATCCATTCTCCTTCCTCTGACACAATTCACCAGGAGAAAGAGCTTCAAAAGGTGCGACTGATAATGAGAGCAGTGAGCATCTGTATCTCAGAGTCCTGTAGGTCACCATGCCCATGGAAAAGCTTTGAAAATTCCTGTTGAAGCACAATTCCCCACCCAACATCACGGGGTCTTGCTGAATTTCATCATTCCTGGTACACCACACAGAGCATTTTTAAAGAAAATCACAGATTGGCTCTTGAAAGCAGAAATTAAATGAGGAGAAATGTTAAAGGAGCAATATGAACGGTGATTAAAGTTTCAAACAGATACAAGTTCTTCTTCCTCGCTTTTATGTGGAAGTCACTGCCCTACTCCACAAACCCGAGTGAAAAAAAGCTAATTTTGCATATAAATGGAGCGGCTTCTCCAGTTGATAACAGCTTATTATTTAGCTGGAAGTCAGGGGAAAGTACAAAAAAAAAAATCCCACAAAACACGTACCAGTCTATTGGCGGAAATAATTCCAACACAGAGAACTTTTGAATAACTTGGGTGCATTAAATACTTTATCATTTATTAATTTTATCGTGTTTCACATTTTGGTTACTGAAAATGACCAGAGATATCTTGATTATTTCTGGAAATTAGACATTTGTATTAGGGTTGTAATAGAAATGTCACACAAACACAACTGATAGGCTTTACACCAGCTAATTACGCCTCCAAATCTAAGAGCTGCCATGAAAATTGATGTTTTTCTTTGCGTGCAGAGGTTGTTTTGCATCTCTTAAACAAGATCAACACAAGTGACACCAGGACATAATTATAAGTTGCCTCACAAGATGGAAGAACAGCAGTGACAAGATTAACTGCCCCACCAATTACTGGTGTGAGGAGCGGAAATATTGATTTGTGATTAAATGAATGGAGAAAATAATAACATTTCAAATCTTGAACGTCGGATGATGCGTCAGTCAGAAGTCCCAATGAGTTCCAGTAAAATAAAAGCTCAGAACTTACAAAATTCACATCCTGTGCAGTAAAGAAAAGTTACTTTTACTAAGATCTAGAAGGATTCCAGTTGTGTGGAATATGAGATATTTATTAAGTGCACCACAGTGGGTTTCCCTAAGAGAAAGTTCTGTTCTGGAACAGAAATTGGGAATTTTAAAGTGTTGTGGTGTTGAAAAGCAGACACAATTCCTATTGCAGCCTCACGGTGCTGGTCCCAGGTTTACTGCCAAGTATTACAGGATATATTGATTTTTTTCAAATATTTCAGTGTATAAAAAGAGTGTTTAAGATTCCAGATCTATTTTCCTAATAAATCCCGCTGTATTTATGGGATGCAGCTCATCACCCCTATTTCCTGGTACCCGGGCATGACGGATTCCTAGAGGCACCCTGACATCTCGGTGATGTTTCTCTCTGCAGCAGGAATTTGCTCGCTGCTTCTCCCGCAATTATTAGTGGCAGGATATTTGTGAGTGTGTGAGTGCCACAGATCTCGGATTTTTGTCTCTTTCCGGCAGGGTTTGGGGAGGCACATTATTCCTCGGTGATGCTGCAGTGCTCTAAAAGGAGAGCGGCTCTCTGTTACCTGAGGGGCACTGCCAAGCCTGCTCCCTTTGAAATCAATTCAAGAGATTCATGCTCAGACGTGGCTGCAGCCTGGACCAAGGCACTTTTTGATCAAATCACAAAACAACAAGTTCTTATAGCTCCTCTTCTATGGGCATCCAATGTTTTCTTGGAGGGAAAGAAAAAATAATTAGAAATTTTCTTGGAACACACAATATTCTGCCATGTATTTGCTGGTGTGTTCTACTCTCACTCAGAATAAAGAACAAAAAATATCAGGTTGAAATATCTTTTCTATCCTAGAAAAACAGGATCAGCTACCTGAATGCATTGTTGAAATTGGTGTGATTTCAGGAGAAAAGGGAACCTGTAATTACACCAGCCCCACAATGCCCTTCCTGCGCAATTAGAAATCAGTGCAACGGGGCTTTCTCCTGTTTGTTCTTTTATCTGGTTTGCAGCAGAGACATTGGGGGAATTCAGCTGAAAAATGTGTGCGAGATCCATTTCCGAGCTGATGACCGAGGGAGCGCCGGGTGGAATGCAGATTGTGTTCCACCCGTTCCTCCAGACCCATCCTCTTCATGTGCACAACAGCAAACATTTGCACCCTCCCTGGCCACGGATATTTCAGAATTTCTACCATAAAATGATCTTTCCAGTCCCAGCCATCTCATTAGTCTTGCATTTGACCTGAAATAACGAAGGTCAGTAATCAGACTGAAATCATTCCGTGGTTCATCACTTTAGCCACTCAATTCAGCAGCAAAACTACTTTAATGAAGGCTTGTTATTGAAATTAATATTTCATTACGTTTTAAATAAGTAAAACGGGTAACTTTTTTTTAAGTTCAATATTCAGACCTCCAAACTTCACACATCCCCTCCTACTGACACTAACAAGAGTCACAGAACAAATAAAAACATCGGAATTGCTGAAAAACACCGTTTAACCTGGTTTGTACCGGCACAGGACTCAGCGACAACACGCAGAGACCACAGGCCTTGTCTGGCCTTCAGTCACTCCAAAACAAACCAAGCCAACAACAAAAAAACCCCAAAAACCAGCAAGGTTTTGCTTTGCTTGCTGCTCTGAATTCTGTTTTCTGTAGCTCAGATTGAGTACAAGCAGCTCCTGGAACCCCAGGGTTGTGTTTTCCCCCAGGAACCACGACTGACACTGACCCTCTCCATGTTCCTGAGCACAGAACACCGAACCAAAAATGCTGAAACAAAGGCTGGATTTTATTGCACCTGTCAGTTTTTTCCTGCCCTCAGGGGAACTGGGAGTTTATGATTTAGAGAATATACAGGTCAGTGTCCCCTCTTTAGTGGGAAACTCTGATCTTGTGTCTAAATATTGCCCGCAAGACAAGAACAAAATAACTGTGTGCTCAGCTGGCTTCAGGTACAGCACCTGCAGAGCTCCACGCGCTGCTAACTCCACATCAGATCCTTTAAACACCTCATCCTTGATCAGAAATTAAAGATGCATTTTTATTTACCCGTTTTTCACGCAGTGGAGTTGTCTGCAGAAGCCTTGGTGAGGATGTTTTAGCAAGCAGGCCACCTAGTGCCTGACGCTAACAGTACTCTGCAAGGACCTGGCGTGCTCACAGGAGCATCATCGCTCACCTGGCCAGCAGAACCAGGCTGCCAGGCTAAACTCCGCAAAACTGAGAAGAGTCCCCCTGCCCCCAAGCAGAACCGTGACCATTTCCTTTAACAGTTTTAAATGTGGAATAGAAATATGTCTTTGTCCTGTTAAGGAAATTTAAATTATTTTCCCTAAGAATTCAGTTTGTAGGTAATCTTGCTACTTACAAGAGTTCAATTATTGCAGTCTCTTGCTGAAAAGATAAATTCCAGGGGTTTTTTTTATGGAATTGTTCTTCCCCCAGAGGGTGCTGGGCAGTGCCCAGACTCCCCAGGGATGGGCACAGCCCCAGGAGCTCCAGGAGGGTTTGGACAGCACTCCAGGGATGCCCAGGGTGGCATTTTGGGGTGTCTGTGCAGGGCCAGGATGATCCCTGTGGGTCCTTTCCAGCCCAGCTTATCCTGTGATTCTATAATTTCCCATTACTCTCCAACACACTCAATTTCTAATTTAATACAACAAAATCAAGAATAACACTGTGTTTAATAGTGTGAATGGCCCATGTGGCAGCACTGTTGCGAGAGCTGCTTCCTCTTAATTCATTTGTGTCAGTATTTTAGAATCCAATTCAGTGTCTTTTAAGATTGTTGGCTAAGTTTCTATAAACATCAAGAGATATAGAGCCTATTAAGCTTTCTGTTTCATCTTGGCGATGTACCGCTTCTCTCCAGCCTGGAATGAAAATTCAATAATCTCAAGAAGCAGGCAATAGTCCCTCCAAGTGAAAAGACTGCTGCTTTCTTTACTCCAACTTAAATTACCCTCGGTGCTTCCCTCAGAACAGTGAGATTTTAAGCCCGTCCAAGGGCTGTGTTCAAAGGTGTCAGAAGATACTGGAAATATTTCCTCATTCAGATTCCACAGAGCACTTTTCAAATATCCTCATTTGACATTGCCCATGAAAGTAACTCAGATCACAAAGAGCTTGGTCAGAACCAGAGTTTGGTCCCCCCTGAACTTCAGGGGAATTTGGGCTGCCCCAGCACTGGGAAATGTGTATCCAATGCTGCACAGCTCATCCAGAGCTCTGAAAGCTAAAGTTAAATATATTTTTTTTTCAAAAACCTATTTACTCTGGGAGGCATAAAGCTCTGAATCTCCTGGTTCAATTTATGAACTTATTTAGGATTTATGTGTCTACAGATATGTGTGTATATATAGAGTGCTTATATGGGAAAGGAATAACGAAAAGCATTCCATGAAATAAACTTCTTGTGAGCATTAAAGCCAAATTGAAGGGAACAGCCCCACTATTTACAAATCTGCTCAAGGTAATAGTGTGAGATTTTCTTTCCCCATGATCCTGAACTCTGGAGGCAGCTGTGACAGAACTGTCCAAAACTCTCCAGCACCGTCTGCACTGCCCTGCACTCCCTACTGATGAGATTTACTCTGATGGGCATTTTTATTTACAAAACAAACACCCAAACAAAAATCCAGGCCAAGGTGCTGCTTCTGCCTAGAACAGGAATTAAATTCTGAATGTGTTGCAGAGAAAATAATCTTCTCCTCTGTGAGAAATTAATGCTCCCACATGCCAGATTTCAGTTCTAATATTTAGATGCACAACAGTAAAATCCCCCTGTAGCATTTTGAGAGCTTTTTGGAGTTTCACAGGGAGAAGGGCTTATCCTTTCTGAAACTTTACAGTTTTATCACCCAGCTCTTGGTATCTCCTAGTCAGGCATTTGAAGGACAAAGGACACTCATCCATACCTCTGATTCCTTCTCTTTTTGAGATCTGAAAGGCATCACACCTCCCCAAACATTAATAACAGGAAAAAATCAAACCAAAACAGATTGAACAAATGTTTAATCCCTGCCCCAAGGAGTCTGGTGAGTGTGTGACAGAGCCAGGAGTGTCTGGGAGAATTTAAAACAGAGTACATGGACAAGATCATGGCATGACCAGGGATCTCTCCCATGGTGGGTTTTTAGTTGGAAATGAATGTTATATACGAAATCAGTATTTACCAAAACAATCCAACCCAATCCCAACACGCTGGAGTGACAGAGCATTCCCACTGATGGCCATGGGCTAAATTCATCCCTCTTGGGGACATCACAATATAAGCATTGTAAGGATTAATTTTCAGTTTGGTTGCAGCTGCTGAAGCTGACAGAATTTTCAGTTTTTCCCATCATGAGGAATCAATTATGAAGTGGGGTTCAAAGTGGCAACGCTGCTGCAGGAACAGCTGCAGCTCCAGTGCTGCCTGTCCCTCCCTGCCTAGCAGCTCTGCCTCTCTCCGAGTGACAACTGAAAATGAACTTAATTCGAGTCCATGTCACAGGACCTGCGCCTGTTGTTGCCATCATGTGCAACATCCCCCGGTGACAGGTTCCCTCACGCTGCTCAGGGCTCATGCATATTGACAAGGACGCTGCCTGCCAAAAATGACAGCACAGAGCAGCACTTCCCGAGCTGCAGCTCTCCTCCCAGGCTGCTGCACGCTGCCTCAGGACAGTCTGGTCTCCCAGACTCCTCTCTACTCCCTACACCAACTTCATCCTTCCAGGTTCTTACCATTCAGGATCCTTCCCTGGAAAACTAATTTTTTTCCCAATACAATTGAGAGGACTTAAAGGGAGCAAAGTCGTGCATAACAAGGCTCAGCCTATTACAGGACTAATCTACAAGGCTCTGGCTTTATTCTCTCTATCCTCAGCCTAAGCCCAGAGTAGAAATAGAAACAAAAGCGTTTGGTTTCCTCCGGGGCACAATGGAATTGGCTGCTGGAATTCCAGCGTTGGAAGCTGCTCCGAGGGTGAGCAGCCTGGAGCAAGGGGCACTGATGGAGCAGCCCCGGACCCACCGAGTCCTGCAGCAGAAACGCTGCTGGTATCTGCAGAGTGGCCGGTTAAGCATTTATAATTCTTCTATTTGAGGCAATGGCCAACAGCATTAGCCATGCAAGCCTCTGTGGGCTAATGTAATTAGTCTTACGCATTTTAAGACCAGATAGAATGGTATTAGAAAGAATGGAGGACTACTTTAATTGGATGATGGCGAAATCCCTCTAAGCACCATGGCTGTCTCCTGTGCTCAAAATCCTCTAAAAAGTTCATAGATTCCAATTGTTTTCTGCGGCAACTGTATTTCTATCTAAATTATATTAAATGTGTCAGCTCATTTCCCGAGCAAGAATGATAAAAGCACATTCAACTTCAGCAAAGCTGATCACTTTAAAGAAAAATATAAGATAATTAAAAGCTGTTACAACTGACAATACAACACTGCAGCTTCCAAATTCTCCCCTAATTACAGCTGCTAACTTTTAATAGCAACTGTAACAGTGAGTCAGGTTTGACACGACAATAGCATCCCAACCTCTTATTTGGGAGAAAGGCTCTTGAGGAAAATACAATTACCAGGTGAGCACATCCAGCCAAGACCATTGCAGGGTTCTGAAAAGCCAGTGATTGCTTTCATCCCCAGCCTTGTTGAGAAACCTGGATTAGCTCCTCTTTGTTTGAACGCAGTCCTTTTAAAAAGTCGACTGTAACCAAGTGGAGCTGATTCCCAAAAAAACATTCAGGGCCTTTAAAGGGAATGGGCACTGCTCCTTGAAAAGCCCTTCTTCTCCAGGTAATTTCTGAGCCAAGCACGGGGCTCACAGAAATAGCTTTACACCATTCCTGTAAAGTATTTGTGTGACAGGATAAAAGAGGGGCGTTCTGGAGCACACCACACTCCTGGCTGCTGTATTAATTAACCTTTTCTTGGTTTGAAATTAACGTGTTGGGAAGGCAGAGAAATTCTGAGACTGATGCAGCTGAAAGGCAGGGGATGTTCTTGCCCTCCAGGAACATATTGCCTCCATTGGCTTTACAAGGGATTAAAGGAGGGATGAAAATTAGAGCCCGTTAGGCTTTTCCAGAGCTGAACACCAGCAGCTCCTGGTCTCCCAGTCAGCCTCACCTTTCCACTTGTGCAAACTGGCATTTCTTGCTACAAAAGGAGGATACAAAAGCAGAAAGGGCTGAATTCCTGATCAGCCCAGACTGAGGAAATTCCCATAATGGACATTTTATCCAGAACCTGGGAGATCTTTATAGTTCTGTGCTTTAGAATTCACCCCCAGGTTTAAAATCCTAGCCTGCACATCTCTGTCCTTGCTTGCATTGAGGGGTGTGAGCTTTACTTAAACCAAAGCACTCTTTGAAACCAGATCATGGTCAGCGATTTTCACTGAGGAAATTCCCATAATGGACACTTTATCCAGAACCTGGGAGATCTTTATAATTCTGTGCTTTAGAATTCACCCCCAGGTTTAAAATCCTAGCTTCACATCTCTGTCCTTGTTTGCGTTGAGGGGTGTGAGCTGTATTTAAACCTAAGCGCTCCTTGAAACCAGATCATGGCCAGCGATTTTCACCCACCACAGAATTTCTTAGATGAAGGAGCAGTTCCCTCAGCTTGTCCTGGTGCACAGAGAAACTGCAAAAGATCTCACGAGGAGGAAAACGCACAAAATTTAATCAGTGGCCGGCTGCCCCGAGAAGAACGACAAGAACATTCTAAGATCAATACAGCGCCCGAATAAAAACCGAATCCAGGCCTTTTCTCGGGTAGTCAGCGGTTTGGGTTTGTCAAATTAATGGGCAATTCTTTGTGCACTCCATGGCTTATCCTGGCAGCTGCTCGCATTAAACAAAATTACCCTTAAATAATTCTTTGTGAGGAAATCTGCCGGCTCAAAGCTAAAGCCAATATTCAGGTAGGGCAGATTCCGGTTGAGTTTGACCTCTGCAAGCCCCGAGCAGAAGGATGGGGAGAGGAACCCAGCGCCGGGGTTTTCCATCTCCAGAGNATATATATATATATATTTTTTTTTTTTTTTTTAATTACAGGTGCTCATAATTACTTGTAAGGGAGAAAACTAATTATGGCAGTCTTCAGGGAGCTAAAAATGGTAAATACTGAGAGACAGCAGCCGCGGCTTTTGAAAGTTATTTGTGTGCGTTGCTTACACTTCCAATCCTTGGTGGCACCCAAGATCCCTCNTTTTATCCAGAACCTGGGAGATCTTTATAGTTCTGTGCTTTAGAATTCACCCCCAGGTTTAAAATCCTAGCCTGCACATCTCTGTCCTTGCTTGCATTGAGGGGTGTGAGCTTTACTTAAACCAAAGCACTCTTTGAAACCAGATCATGGTCAGCGATTTTCACTGAGGAAATTCCCATAATGGACACTTTATCCAGAACCTGGGAGATCTTTATAATTCTGTGCTTTAGAATTCACCCCCAGGTTTAAAATCCTAGCTTCACATCTCTGTCCTTGTTTGCGTTGAGGGGTGTGAGCTGTATTTAAACCTAAGCGCTCCTTGAAACCAGATCATGGCCAGCGATTTTCACCCACCACAGAATTTCTTAGATGAAGGAGCAGTTCCCTCAGCTTGTCCTGGTGCACAGAGAAACTGCAAAAGATCTCACGAGGAGGAAAACGCACAAAATTTAATCAGTGGCCGGCTGCCCCGAGAAGAACGACAAGAACATTCTAAGATCAATACAGCGCCCGAATAAAAACCGAATCCAGGCCTTTTCTCGGGTAGTCAGCGGTTTGGGTTTGTCAAATTAATGGGCAATTCTTTGTGCACTCCATGGCTTATCCTGGCAGCTGCTCGCATTAAACAAAATTACCCTTAAATAATTCTTTGTGAGGAAATCTGCCGGCTCAAAGCTAAAGCCAATATTCAGGTAGGGCAGATTCCGGTTGAGTTTGACCTCTGCAAGCCCCGAGCAGAAGGATGGGGAGAGGAACCCAGCGCCGGGGTTTTCCATCTCCAGAGGATCTCCTGGCGCTGCACAATTCCCTCCAGAGCGAGACACGGCTATTTTGAGAAACTCTTTTCTTTCAGGCCTCACCTGGTTTTAAAATAATTGGAGAGGAACAACTCATCCCATTTAAAGCATCCCAAGAGTGGAAGTTAGAGGGAAAGAACTTCTAAGAGCAAATGAGGAAGGATCTAAAAGAAAAATACCCGCGGGATCGTATCTCAGACACAAATATATATATATATATATTTTTTTTTTTTTTAATTACAGGTGCTCATAATTACTTGTAAGGGAGAAAACTAATTATGGCAGTCTTCAGGGAGCTAAAAATGGTAAATACTGAGAGACAGCAGCCGCGGCTTTTGAAAGTTATTTGTGTGCGTTGCTTACACTTCCAATCCTTGGTGGCACCCAAGATCCCTCTTTTCTGGGTTTTTTTTTTTCCTTTTTATTTTGTTGTTCCACATAACTATTTTTATTTATGTTAAATAATGAGAAATCAACCAAAGTTCTTTCTGAACTTTCTGTTTTTAAAACTTTTAAAAGGTTTTCTTCTCATACACAGAGAATGTTGCCATGTTCACTAAATGAACATACGAAATCTCATGTTTATCAACAATATAGTTAAGCCATGGTGGAAAAAATGCCATTTATTTTTCCTTTCCTGGGAGCAAATGTGTTCTTGTGCTTAGACAAATAATAAACACTTAAATATTTTATATGTTATTATGCAAAATTGTTGTTGTGCCACCACTCACTCTGTAATAAGAGATCTAGATGTGGCTTAAAAAATCAAATTAAAACATTTAGAACGACTCAATGTGTTTTAAGTAAGGCTTTTGCACATGGCCTAGCTATTGATATCTTCTATATCTTACGGATTTAATCATTCTTCAGACTCCAATTACCACAACCCCAAGGCATATCTAAATTCTAGAATTAAACTCAATAAATTAGAATTAATGATAAGTTTTACACAATAAACCATGACTGCTCAGCACTGCGGTTTAGCACATTTGGTTTCCAGTTACATGTCAGACAGGATCCCATTGGCTTTAAAAATCTCGTTTTCCACTGACTTCAGTAAAACAGGAAGGATGTAAAAACCGAATGAAAGAAAATAAATATTTTTTCCATATAATTCCCATTCTTCCAATCATCTTCCTGTTGTTAATACGAAAATATTCTAAACTCAAAAATATTTTAAATACAAAAATATTTCAAACCAAACCAAACTCTATCTCAGTATGATCCCAACAAAGCCGACAGCACAGAGACATAATTAATATTAAAGAACCCTATGCCCTGTACTATATTATTTTGATTTTTATTGACCTCCCATTGACCTGGACATGACTTCCCCTGCCCCGTTTGATTGGAGTCAGGGTGAATTTTGACCCTGTGAGAGATTCCCTGTCACGGAATTTCAGGTCTCCTATCACTCACAAACATCTGCATTGCAAAAAATCTGAAAAATTGTCTGTGGTGTTGGAATTACAAATGTTGTCCCCTAAATGCTTTGTTTGATGGCAGTGAGGAAGAGTTTTTGCATGTGTGTGATTTACCTTAAATTAGAGCACCTTGGAAGTGAAATTCTGTGAGTGAACAGCTAAAGGCCTTTTTCTTCTTCTTTTTTCTTTTTCTTTATCAGCTTTTTCCTTGGTACAGCTAATGAAGTGATCACTTAGGTGCAATTCGAATATTCTTTTTTGTGTATTTCCTATCCAGATTCATTTGGATTTGTAACAAGCAGCCTCATTACCCACTCCTTCTAGGTCCCAGTGACAAATTCGTAAATGATAACTCCGTAATTAATTAGCAAAAAGTACCTACACCTCACTGCATTTGGCAAAGTGTTTCCAGTTATAGAAGATGCTAATTAAGAGATTCCCATACATTATTTGTTGAGTTCTAGCAGTCTAGAAATCTAGTTATAGGTAAAAAACCATAATGATAAATGTAATTATTCAGCTATTAAAAATATTTTCAGCATGCTTATTTTTATTGTGATATTCTCAGTTTCTTTGAAAAAAAATTGTCTCGGCGAGTAGCCAAGCACAGATCCTGGAATTTCTGAGGGCAGAGTTCAGCTTAGGAAGGGATTTTTCAGGAGGGTGAGATCCTGTGTGAGGAATTCTGACAAGAAAAGGATTTCCAGAGAGCTGGAAGCCCTTTAAGGACAACTTCTGCAAGCACAACACCCCAAGCCCAGGAAAATGAGCAGAAATTCCAGAAGGCCTTGGTTTCATAGGGAACTCGTGACTGAGCTCGTGCACACAAGATATGAAAGTGAAGAAAGAAAAAAGAAACTAAACTTTCCCTCAGTCTTTTAGAGGAAGGTGTTTGAGTCTAAAGACAAAGGTTCAAGGAGGGAAGGAAGGACCAGCACGGAAAAAAATCCCAAGAGGGAAGGATGCCTTAGAGTGGCTGCCTAGAGCAGAGGCCAGACAGGATAAAGAGAATAAAATGGGGATTTATTGACAAGATTAAAAGAATAAACTAGGTATTTATTGCAGGGCCTTCAATAGGGACACCTCGGGCACTCAGAGCCTCTCCGGGAGAGGCCACACCCAAGATGGACCCCGGGGCACCAGTTTGCTCCACTTGGATCAGTTTGGATCCATTCCCAGATCAGGGTTCATTCTCCAGTGACAATTTCAGGGGATGAGGGAATTGAGCCCAAGTCTGTCCCCCCTTTTAGAGGCTCCGTTTCCATCTTTGGGGGCCTGGGCCAACGAGGTGTCCTTGAGTGCAGCCTGGAGAGGATTTGTTGTGTCTGAGCAGGATGGGAGAACAGGAGCTCCCAGCCCGTGGGGAGTGGGAGAGTTCCACACTAAAGCAGCGCAGGAGCTGGGAAATATGAAAACTCAATTTTAAGACACCAGGAAAAGCCAGGCCCTCCCTGAGGTACACAGTGAGAGTACAAGACACAGGCTCAAAAACTGGGATAAGGAAGGTTCTGAGTGCATATTATGGCCAAAAACACCATCTTGGGCTAAAAAAGCCTTGGAGCAGGGAGCCAGGAGAGGCTGCGGGCAGAGCAAGACCCAAGCGGACAAAGCCCAAAGCTTTGGGATCTGAACTCACTCCTGACACTGCTCTGAGCACAGATCCACACCAGGAACTCCCCAGGTTCCTTCCTGTGTGAATTATTCTGCGATTCCATAAAAATTTAATCACAAGGATAAGACACAGGTGTAAGTAGGAGCTTGATTTGTGGAATGCAGCACTTCCACTGCTTTCATCTCGTGCCAGGGTAAAGGCAGGAGAGAACCTTCCCAGCGCTCACGTTTGGGGCAGGTCAAAAAGGCTGGGTCGGTTCTGTAGTGCGAGCCAAAGACTGCCAAAGACAAAAACCTGAGGAGCATTTGCATAATTGAAAAGGCAAAAATTGCTCCTCAGAACGATTTTAAATCATTCTTTGCAGTCCCAGGCTTACCGGGCATGTTTTTCCTTCCTGCTAATGAAAATGATTTGAACCATGAAAAGAGGTTCACCTTTAATCCCAAACACTGTTTCAATGGAAGGGGAAAAAAGGCAAAGAAACTATTTTGCATGCATTATAGATTCATTAAACCAGGCAGCAGCCTTTGAAAACTGGAAAAATTCCTGGAAAATAGGGGAGGGGGAGATTTCTCCCATGATGCAAATAGCACTTAATTCCATAGTGGCTGGGTCTCTGTTTTCAGGGGCAAAATCACTGCACAAAGCAAATGTAACAAAGTGGAATAAGAACCTTGCCTTTAAAGGTGGAATTAATCATGGAGCAGGAGCAAATATGGTTTTCACAAAAATCTCCCAAATCTCGAGCAATGTTCTAAGCAGATATAAATTCAGATTTATTTTTGAAGTTGTACTTGTGTACCATGAATGGTTTATATATTTTCCCTTGTTAAATGTATTAGCACCCCACAATTTCTCATAAATATGGATGTTAATTTAGTTTGTTAATAGAAGGAATGTGATAAGTAACAGAAATTGGTACATAATTTTAAATCTAAATATAATTCCGAAGAAAAGAAACAAAAAAAATCCCGCATTTCAACTTTATAGCTGCAAACTTTTTAAGTGGATGGAATTTATAAAGGATGCCTTATCTCCAGTCAGAAGTTAGAAATACCTCAGAAAATTCCTTATGCTACAGAATGTAAAAAGGAGACAGAAAATACATTTTCCCCCCAAACTTCTCAGAAATTATAGCCAGTAGGCGGCTGTGCTTTAACTTTAAAAAACATGCCCCAACTTTACGACTTTCTGCCTTTACCTTCCAGCAAAGTTTATTTTTGGTTCCTCTCCAACAGAAAAAATGGACCCCGAGATTCTCTTCAGGTTTAAAATAATTAGTAAACCCTTCGAATACTCATTATAAATAGATCAAAGCTTTAACCCACTTCAATACAAAGGCAATCCTTTTAGATCAAACTTGAGCTCCCACCCATCCCCACACGTCCTGCTGATATCTTACTTTGGGTTCTGCTAAATTATTAACACCAAAATACTGAATAATTCATTATTTAAAGAAAAAATAAGAAGAAACTTCATTTATACAACTTTTGTACCAATTACATTTTCTCTGTTCTTCTTTCCATTTTAATCTGGGCTGCTTTGTTTTGCTGTAAATTTTGTCTTAATCCTTCATTTGTAGGTGAAACAAAACTCAAAGCAATTAGGAAGTCAGGCAAATGCAGGCAGAAGGCTTTAGGCATTAACTGGAAAGGTAAAAATAAAGACGCTTGGCATGATGAAATTCTCCTGCTCTGCTCTGCCAATAATTTTGGGATTCTTGATGGCACCGCTGGGTGTCCGGGTGCCAGGGCAAATCAGAATTATGGAAATCAGGAATAGGAGAAACAGACAAGACTCTCCCTGGATGTTGCTGCCATCCAAAATATAAACTTGGAACCAAAAAATAATATAAAAGAAGCTGCTCTGGGAATCTGAACTCTGGAAAGAACTTTATGGCTTTTCCTAAATCAGAAAATTCTCTTCTGTGCACAATCAGTAGTTAGAATGGAAATCAGTCAATAATTGCTGTGTGTAAAATACTTGGCCAAACATTTCCAAAATACATCAATACAGCACAAAGAATGCAAAAGGAGCAAAACAGTTGGATCTCTGTGCCTATAAAAGTTAAGAAAAATCCAGTATGTCAGAATCACGATATTCAATGAAAATCAGCTTCAGTTTCTAACAATAACAGGGAAAAGGGAGTTTATAAATCAGCTGGTGATGGATATTGGTGGCAAATTCCTTCATGAGCTCCACCACAGACACTTCAGCCTCACTCAGGTACAGGAACGGCCTCTGTGCCTCGTGCTTGGCTGGCGGGCTCAGCACTGACAAACCAGAGCAACCCCTGAAACAGCAAAGTTGCACAAGTTCATCAAGGAAAACGCCCTTTTTGCACCAGGCATTCAGATATGGCAGAAAAGAGGAGATCACTCTGCATAAAAATGAACACACTCAACAAAAGGATGATGCTGAAGCACCGGTGCTACTTCAATTCACACCTTTCACAGGAATTCTGAGATTCACTGGATGGATTTCAGGCAAGTTATTACCTGAGTGTTGCCAGTATGAAAGCAGCCAATAAAACCCAATCCCTGCTTTGCCAATATTTCCCTTGCACTTGGAGATACCTATAGAGCAGACCTTGGAAAACTCTTCTTTCCACAGTTCCTGGTTCTGTGTTAGCACCTGAATATCCCTTCCTGTGCCTTCCCAAAGTAAACTCCCTAAATTCCCTCACCATTTATGCTTAACCAGGCTGATTTGCATGCTCTTTTTCTGCTAAAAAGAGCAGATTTAGCCCTAAAATGCAACAGCATCTTTAGATTATTTTTTTCATTTACTTAGAAATAATGCAAAGAGAAGAGCATGCAGAACAATGAAGATTCTTGTCATTCTCCCAGATGAAAAATGCAGCCATTGATGCCCCAGCCCAGCAATGCTAACGCTGTTTCTCAGAGCTGCTCCACTTTTATTCCTCTGCGCTCGCCTGGATTCACCATATAGATTGGCACAGCTGCACAGCGTATCACTCAACCCGAATCAGCAGCTCTTTCTTTGGGTTTTTCATCACCACCAGGCTCAGAAGCCTCTGGTAATTCAAGTTTTCTGGTATTATTGTGTCTGGCAAAAGGATGCACCAAACGTCTCCCCCAGGTTGGAGAGCAGCAGTGAAACCTGGAGTGATTTATTCCGTGCTGCTTCCCTGGACACGGAAAATAAAGTGAGGTGCTGGGACATTTTGCAGTCGGATGGGTCGGAGTTGAAATGCATTTTAATTTAAATAGGAATGGGAATTTTTGCTACATCACACACAACAGACCGCAATGAGAAAAACTGATAGTTTTAACACACCAGGAAACTCCTTCAACTGAAAAGTAGCCTCAAAAAGCAAAGCCTCGCTATCTAAATTGTTACAATTTATTTGGGAAACACGATGCTAATTTTAGCTGATACTCATGCAATTAATTTATTTTACGCACGCTCCCATGTATTTACATTACTATCGAAGATGTTTTTCCTGCAGAAAAACAAAATCTAAAAATTATTCGGCAGCTGAAGCAAAAGTCAACCCAAAAAGTGTTTTCCTCTGAGACATGAATAACTCATGGATCCTCTGCCAGCTCTGCCTTTCAAACCAGCTTCACACAAAGATTTTGGTCAATTTAAACATCCAAGAGTGCAGTTGCTCATAGCCTCATTAGCATGAACTCACAACTGAAAAAAAAATACATTATTTCCCATAAAACTTTGGGAATTTAATCATCCTTCCAGAATGGAAGATTTGTAGGTAAATCTTGCAGTAATCTTAATGGGAATTCCACGCATAAAAATGTGCATGAATATCGAATTCTGAGAATGCAGATTTTTGGTTTAAAAGTTTCTCATTTCCTTTCCTGCGTGCATGCAAATGAGCCTGGTTAAGCATAAATTGGGATGGAATTTAGGGAGATTACTTTGGGAAGGCACAGGAAGGGATATTCAGGTGCTAACACAGAACCAGGAACTGCGGAAGGAAGAGTTTTCCAATGTCTGTCCAAGTAACAAATGTGATTTTTTTTCCCTCTGCTTGCTTGGTAAAGAATTCAGGATCATAACTCAGCACCTTGGCTTCCCTGATTCCTGACTCTGGATTCCACACTGGGTGCCGGTCCCCCTGCTTGGAAATGGACTCAAAATTCCACTTTTAGGACCTCAGTCTCAGCTCTCTCTGCTTTTCCTGCCATAATTTCCACAGCAAAGTATCACCAATCCACAGCAGTCAAGGAACAGCTCATTCTGAATTCAGGTAATGGTTTTCTGGAAGTTAATGGTACACAAAGTAGCACTAAAGACACATTTCATTTAAGTCACTGTAAGTGCACCGGTGTAAAAAGAGCATAAATGAAAGAATTGATCAAACTTCGAGCACCAAAATGTAAGTGAAATGATGATACTTCTCCAGGAAAGCTCTCTTTGGGGTGCCAGGCAAGCGGATACGCAAATATTTTTATGAACCTTTATTTTTTTTCCATTTTCTGTGCTTTGTTTGGTATCATCACTGCTGGGTTCTTGTTGGTTTTAGGCCGGGTTTGGGAGTCTGTCACTGACTGGCACGTTCCTTCCAGGCAGCAGCAAGAGCAGCACTTTATGCAAGCCCTTGTAGACAATTTTAGATAATTTCCTGCCTCTATTCTATTTTAGGAAATATATTTAGGTGGCAGGAACAAACACTGAAAAAAAATTAATAAACAGCGAATGAATGTTTGTTATGCAAAAAGAATCAATGGCATTGTATCCATCACCTTCGAGTCAGGACAGCAGTGAGGACCCCACTGCAGGTACCCCTGGTAATTAACAGCCTGATGAGTTTTGCTGATTACTTGAAGGCAGCAGCTTCTTTCAGTCTGTCAATAACCCCTGAAATGCTTTATGCTGCATGGCTGTTGCTGTAAGGATATTAATTCTGATTGAATGCCATGTTGTGCCACACTCCTGAAGGCCCACAGGGACTGATGTGTGACTTGAGGTTCAGACTTCGCATACTTTTCCTTATCTCCTCTTTAATTTTATCAGCTGCTGACTTTTTACCTGTAGGTGTGTACCCACAAATCAGAAAAGGCAGCTGGAACCATGAACATTGCATCCACAGCAAAATGTAAACTCAGTTTTACAAGTGGCAACAATACAAGTATTAAAAAGAGTGAAGCTAATGCAGGTGCACTGGCACAGAGCACCACAAACAATGCCAGGTCTCTGTGAATAATTCACATTTTCATTCTGTGAGAATACAATAAATGCATGGTATGGCTGTCCTCAAATACCTCCGTGCAAAAAATCTGCGCCCAGGATTTTAACAGCGACAGGACACAGCAATGGATCACCACGGGAATCAGCTGGAGTTTGAAGTCTGCAGTAGTTTGTCAATTCTTTGCTGGCAAGAGAAATTGTTGTATTTCTCTACTTGGGAAGGGAAAAAATATAAAATAGAAGTTCTGAGGTGTGCGAGAAAATTATTTTTTGCAATAAAATCTGATCCCTTTTGCACACTCTTTATAAGATTAAATGGTGTGTAAGCCCACGTATGGAAAGGACTCTAGAGCGGGGTGACCTACAAACTCTGTTCTGGTCTCCACACGCTCATTCCAGAGGGAGAGCAGCTGTGATCAACAATCCCATTAGTGAGAACTCCAACAGGGGCTCAGAATCTCACCAGTCGTGGTCAATCTACACCTCACCCAGTGCCCAGTGCTCATCCTGGTTTTTGCAGCAGGCACGGAAAATAATTCCCTGAACCTCCTCAGGTGCATTCCAGCACGGGGGCTGCACGTTCCCTTTGCACATTGGGCATTTTTTGTTGGCATTAACAACTCACATCACGGTAAATGCACCTCTCTTTCCAAAATAGTCATTATTTATGGGACATGGACAAGAGTCATGGCTCTCGCTTTCGGGAGCCTGAATTCTTGGGTGTTTTTTAACTTTGGTGGCAAATTCTTGATTAAGGTTCTCAAGGCTTTAAGGATCAGATAATGAAGATGATTGATGTGGATGTCAGAAAAGTAACAAATTAATGATTGTTGGATCTGTGGTACCTACACATACTGTAAAGTAAGACCCATCAAAGAAACTGATTCTCCCAGGAGGAAAGCTGAAACCCATGTGTCAGTCATGAAAACCCCAAAGCACTGCAGCAGCGTGGGGAAAATCCCAAGGTTTAGGACACACCAGAGTGACAGAGCACAGCACAGTTTGCTTCCTCTGGATTGGTTTCTTTGTCCATCAGGGTCCAACAGTGACAATAAAACTGTTTAACAGCCTCGGCAACACCACAGGTAACCCACAGCACTCTGCTCAGCCCCACACTGGGACTTGCTAGAAGTCAGTGAATCCTTCCCTCTGGAACAGCCCTCAAAGAAACCACAACCTCCTGCACAGACGTGTCAGCGCCCAGTTCTCACCAGACTGCCCCAGGTTCTGGGCAGCTGGATCCTGCAAACCCCTGGGGACAGGGATCACCCAGCGTTCTGGGCAGCTGGATGTCCCAAACCCCTGGGGACAGGGATCACCCAGCGTTCTGGACAGCTGGATCCTGCAAACCCCTGGGGACAGGGATCACCCAGCATGCTGGGAAGCTCACCCCACATCTTCGTGATGACACATTCCAGAAGTGACCACAAATGAGGAATAAATGACTTACAGTCAACTCTGGGTATTGTTCTGAACAATTTGAGTTTTTCCCCCTCCTGGGGAGACAAAGACTCATTATTCTGCTGCACACACAGCTCTCAGAGCCACACGTGCTGGCAAGGAGGAACTGAGAACAATGATCCCAAAAGGAATCTCAGAGACTGCACGAGGGTGACACTGCTGCAGGCACTACACTGGGCTCCAGGTTGAATAACAATCTGTATGCACACTTGATATGCAGACACCTTATAAATAGCTAATAAATGATTAAATGAAATTGCTGTTTTCATAATGAATTAGTACAAGATCTGTTGTACATAATGTTTGGAATATTTAAATGGTTTAACATACTCCAGTTATAAGTACTCTGCAGCTGGCTCTTACCACACAGATTCAGCACTTAAGTATTTTTAAACTGTTTATATGTTTCATTGCCATTTCCCAGAACTTGTATATTTTTTTTTTTTTTAATCACTTGTAATTGCTGGGGTCAAACCACAGACCAGTTCTCTGGAAAAAAAGAAACCAACAATGGTTCCCTCTTTGGGCAGAACGGAACAGAGCAGAAAAGGGGGCTTGATTTGCATCACACTTGAACATAAACTGCAGCAGCTGCTGCATTTGATCAAGATAAAATTTCTTTCCCCAGATCTCATTCTGGGAAGCAAAATGCCCTTTTTTCCAAATCAGCTGTGAAACTGAGCCTGGTTACATAACACACACTCTTCCCAAGTTTCCAACGTGCTGTATTTGCCCGAGAGAGACTTGGACCACGGACAGATTTTGTTCTGAATCTCCAGTAATTCTCCCCCAACTTTCCAGTGCCTGTGGAGTCACAATGTGCTCAGTGCCACACACCAGCACTGCAAACACTTGAAGGATAAAAGGAAAAATTTGGCTGCTCCAAGACCATTCTTCTCCATTCTGAGGGATCCTTCCATACACATCTGTGTGACCCTGAACAGCTGAAAACCTTGCAGCAGGCAGAGCTCCTCTTATTCCATGAAAAGGACATTAAGGGAGATGTAACCAACATATATTTTCCATATTTCATATCAGCTCTGTGTTCCATGGCAATCAATCTGTCGGGATGGGCATGGAACACGAGATCCCGTGTTCTCTGCAAGTGTCTGTCATTTGCTGTCTGAATAAACAGGAGAAGAAAAGTGAAACAGCTCCGGCGGTGTCAGGTGAGGCAGCACTTCTGTCATCCTGGTAATTGGCACACTAATCAGAACCCTGAAACGCTGCAAGTCAAGAAAAATAAAAGAATAAACTGTCTCTCAACGCTGCACTGAAAGCCTGATCTCCATAGCAAAGCTCTGCCACAATGAGAAGAGCGTCGCTGGCACGCAGCAATGGTTTGTACAACTGCAGACAGAGCAATTCCTGATGACAGCAAAGCCCCGAGTGAAACGGCCCCGAGCAGCTCCGTGCACAGCCCCACGTGCAGGGGACACGCAGGGCTCTCCTGCAGGCTGCGCTCAACCTGAAAACGGGAATTATTTGACACAGGTACAACCTCACACGCAAATTGGCATCACTCTGCTCCTTCAGCCATTATTAGAGTGTGACAAGTTTGCTTAGGGTTGAGTCTCTTGTGAATTTTAAACCCGGCTCTCTCTTTTCTAGGGTTTTGTCATGTTTTGCCCAAAAATAAGCTGCAAGGGCTGTGTCCCCCACTCTGTTAAAACCTCTCATTCCCCTTCAGCAACTCCCCACACCAGCCACAGGACACCATCTATCTCACAGTCCCTTTACTACTGAAATGCAGACACACTGATAAAAATACAGGAATATTCATGAGCTGAATATTGAAGAAACTGCACATTCTGCCGTATTAAAAACAATCCCTTTCCTTGAATTACTGTGCTCTGCCTTTACAGAAATGAAATGAAATTAAATGGGGTAGGTTAGAATAACCTTTCATGGAGATCTTTACCAGAAGGATCCATACACAATAAACTCAAACATGTCAGCCTTTGGTCCTAAGGTATGTTGGTGTCATTGGGTAGGGTTTTGTAGAATTTAAGCCTCCTAAGGGGAATTCTTACCAAAAAAATTTCTCCCTTTGAATCCTCTACAAAGCAGAACATTTCTGCATCCCTCATATAACTTTATAGTGAAAACCCAGATGTCCTCTGTGCTAGAATTCTGCATTCTGTCCCATTCTTTGGTAAAAGCGTCCCATTTGTACCAAAACACCAATAAATCCTCAGATGTTGCCATAAGCAGGCCGTCAATCAAAGCCAGACTGAATCATAACATCAGCTTCCCCAAAAAGTTAGTTCCAAAGAAAAGAACTCATTTGACAGCTTCCACGCATCCTCTGTTCAACGTTATTTAACTCTGCCCTTTCTGCTTTTGCCTCTTTAGCACTTTGCATTAGAAACATCCATTTTATCAGCACATTTTAGCATTTTCCTTCAGCACTTGGGTGCTTCTCCATGAGATTTTAATGTTTCATCTTGCTTTGTGCTCCCTGATAGCTTGGCAAAGGGGCTCAGGCTGTTTGATTTTTTTTCCTCAGCATTTCAGTGTCTTGCCTCAAAGCTCCTCTTCATTGTGCAGCTCCAGTGCCACCCTCCCTTCGAGCACTCCCCTCACGCTGGCACTCTGCCTCGCTATTGCAGCACATTCATCTCGGGGCTGCTCCAGCCATGCACTTCCACAGCCAAATCACCAGATCCATGGAATCCTCCTCCAGCTCTGCTCTCACTCTGCCCTGCACAGGAGGCTCTTTCCAGCTCCACTGTGAATGTACAAGGCTCAGGGCAGGCACAGCTCAGCCAGGCTCCACACGGTGCGCCCAGGGGAGCTCCTCCATCCCTCCCACCTCGCCAAAATAAATGGGCAAAAATGAGTGTATGAGTGAATGAATGAATGATCAGCAGCTCCTGACACAGAAGGTTAATGCACTGAGCTCTGCCCAGCTTGTCCTCTCTTTGTTATCCTGACACATCCAAAGCTCCTGGGAAGGACCTGTCTGAGAAGGTTGCTGCTCCTGGCTGGGTCTCCTGTTCAGTGCTGCCATCACCAATGCCACTGGTGCAGCACTCTTGTTCCTGCTGCCATTATTTTATATCTACATGGAGCAATTTCACTCTTCAAATCAAATCCTGCAATGGTTTTCTGTGTTTGCAGACAGGACACCAACAGGACAATGACATCAAGCTTCAGTCCTTTCACAGCACATCCAAGGCTACTGTGTCTCAGTGATCAGTGGTGGCACTTCCTTTTGGAAAGAAATATCACCCAGAATTCCACATTTTGACAGAACAACTCTTCCTGGGTCAGGAAATCATTGTTGCAAGAAAAAAATATACTAATAAACATTAATTAATCAATTTTTTTCGAAGTTGGCCACTTCACTGAGCATTCATGCAGCAGTTAATACATTAGACATTCTCAAAGCAAAGCAAGCATCTCCTAAACACTGAAAATATGTTTTTTCATTAAATGCACCGAGCTGAATTTTTATATATGTCTGAAAAAAGAGATACTGTAACTTTGAGTGGCATATGCTAGATACAATCCATGTTTTTTTATAAGTCCGCACAGCTCAAAAGACATCAATCAAGATGTGCAGATTTATATAGCTGCAAGAAAGCCTTATACATATATGAGCTTACAGGAGATACTGTAAATATATTCAGCTCTCTTAACACTGTATTTATTTTTGTAGAAAAAAAATCGAAATCTTTTGGATTCCAAGATTCTTTTCTATAAATAATTCTTTAAAAAAAAACAGTGGCAGGTTTGGGTTCGTTTTGCCCTTATCTCAGTGATCCATTTGTCAGAGTTCTACCAGTAGCACACTGGTCAGCAAGATGAAAGAATCCCATCAAGACCCCATCAGAAGCCATCCAACTATTAAACCTTTCTCTTCAGTAAGTGCTGGGCAAGAGAAGGAAAAAAAATGCAACAAGCAATGAACAACATTCTTATTGCAGCCCTCACGGTGTCCTGAAAGCAGCGGGGTTTGGAGATAATGGCAACACGCAGCTATTTACAACTTGTTAACCTTAATGCTGGGCTTGGAGAGCCAAACTGTCTGTGCACCAGCTGGCATCCTTCCTGAAATCTTGCAGGCTTTTGTGAAGCAAACAGTCCTAGGAGTGCAAATCATCTTTTGGCACCCGGAGCGTTCCCAGCGAGAAATGTTCCTTTTAGGGCCCCAGTCTGCGGAAGAGCAGGAGTCAGTGGGAGACAAACAGGCGCAGAGAGGTGGCGGTGGGAATGGAAACAGGCAGAATGCTCTCCAGTCACGCAGAGGAAGGACAGTCCAAAGGTAAATCCGTGTGAAAGGAAATGTAAGGAATACAGGATCTGACAGTGCACCCTGGCATTTCAGACGTACCCAAACCCAGCGTCAGCGCAGAACACGTCACGGGGCCTTGTCCTCAACCTCCCACCAGCAGGCTGCACCCAACAGTGACTCTGCAGGAACGAGTGCATTCCCTTCCACTCGGTGGTATTTCCATCCTAAGCAAGAGCAGATCTGCAGTCGTCATTCTTGTCTTGATTCACCTCTCTCGTCAGCCACAGCTACAAACGCCCTGGCTGAAGGCTGCTCCAGAGGATTCCGCACATGGGCCAGGGCAGAGATGGATTTTTACTGGGATTGCCCCATGGAGAAGCTTGGCCAAAGCCTGAAAGCTCCATGTCTAGCCCAGAGCAAGGACATAAGTGATGACTTTTATGGGCACAGCATGTCCATGCATATACATATACATATACTCACATATGCTTTTAATTGAAAAGAAAAAAGACACAGCAGTTTGTTGTGCACATCATGGCAAAGGAGTGACCTCGGAGAGCTGAGGGACTGAGGAACCACTGTGGCAGTGGTTGGGACAGTTCACATTCTGTCATTTCCCAGGTTCTCAGTGTGTTTTTGCTTCACTGAGGAGCAACACCAGTGCCAGAACTCACCCCAGCTACAAACTGTCCTTTCCATTCTTTCCCTGGGGTTTTCTGAAGAAAAAGGAGATATTGGCTACCAAAACATCTTCAGCGGAGTCTTAGGTGACCAATTAAAATCTTTCAAGAATCAAATTTTTGACAAATTAAGTTAGAAATATTTATCTGCCTTTTATCTTTCAGGTATGTTCAAAGCTGTTCCCTTCATTGTATCTCTCATACTCTAGAAAAGAAAAAAATGATTAAGCAGTTTTATCACAAATTATGAGTTTTTACTGGCAGGCTGCTGGGCCAGTCAAGCTCGAGTGAGTACTCAAGGGTATGAAGGGCCTCGTGGAAAGGCAAAGCTTTTAACAGGCCTGTGCTGTCACTTTTAGATTTACCAAAAAAAGTAGCTCATCACAGGATTGATCTTCTTTGTTATTATTATTTATTTAACCTACAGACCTTTTATTAATTCATTTCTCCTTTATTTAGGAAATCAGATTTCCAACACAAGGCCGTCCAAGTTGATTATGTATGCAGTAAAGTCCACTCTGGGTTTTTTTTTGTAATCTAGAAATGAAGGAAATATTCATCTCAGACTTCTTCCCTTCCAGTCCAGATCAATGCAGTCTTACCTATAAAATTCTCCAAGCAGTGGATCTGGTTCCCGTTTTGCAGACAGACTCACTTTAATCGTGCTTTGTATTTCACTGCAGAATGCAGCAACACAGATCATTTAAAGAGAAACAGCTCTTTGGTTTGTAAATCATCTTCAGGGTTTCTCTTTCAGAAGAAGTGTGCAGATAACTCACATTCATCTTCCCTTTAATGACTGTTCCCAGCAGAATGTTTACAGCTTTTTTAACCTGTAAATCTGATGAGTCTCTCAAGAGATTCATTAAAAACTTGAACAGGATTTTCTTCTCCTACAACAAACAATACTCTGGTAACACTTTCTAATAATGAGCCCATTCCAAGGGAAATGGAAAATCTGTGATTTCCCTGTGGTTCTACAGCCCAAACATGCTACCTGTGATGGCAACTGCACATTGAAATTACACTCTCTTGCCTAGATATGCTCGGAATGATGGATATTTGAGGGTTTTGGGGGATAATTCAAAGCAGGGAAGGATCAGAACTCTCTGTGCTCTTTTTGGGTACCATCCTTTATCTGTATAACTTTTCCTGTAGTTGCACCAAAGCAAAACAAAACAGAAATAGCTCACAAATACGTGCCTTCCCCAGAACATTTAATATAATTTTTTTACAATTAATACTTGCAATGTTTTAATTAAGAGAAAAATGGTGCAAGTAGCTCCCTTCATACCCAGAGCTGACCATGGACAGCTCTGTGTCCTGTTCCCGACCATCAGACAAGGAGCAGCTTGTGCTGAATTACCCCCAGGTCACTCGGGTTCACCGGGGCAGCTCAGTTATAAATCTTTCTCTCATAACACAGCCCATCCCCAAATACAAGACGGGGGAAAAAAAGCAATTGAGTAATTGGTAAATGTTCCCAGTCGGCGGCAAAAATAGAAACCGAAATGATGAAGAGCAACTGAAAACCAGTTCATCCCCTCCTCCACACCGGGAAAAAAATGGTAATTTTTTTTTTTCTGCTGGAGATGAGTAATTATATTGACATTTTTTTATATTCAGCACCATCAGGGTTGATCATCTCAAAGCAAGCCTGAGCCCCACGTTAAAATACACACTGAAACGCAGAGTGAGTGCTGCAGGTCTCTTCCTATGGCACACGCTTTTCCTAAAGAATATTCTGCTTATTTAGGAGATTCCACAACATCCTGGAGATCAACACTTTATTATTAAATTTCCTAGTGATGGAAGAGCAGCCTTACCTAAGGTACCTGCAGGAACTCAGGGAAACTTTGATTCAGCTCCTTGGCCTACCAGAGATTTCCCTGCGCACCATCTGCTCTTTGCATTTATTTAAAATCCACATCTGCAGGGTTCTGAAAATACCAGACTGAGAGTGTCTACTGGTGCAAATGCGATACAGCCTTTACCAGAAATTCATTAAGATAAACAAATAATTAGGATAAGAACCTTTCATCAATGCAATGTGGAGGAATCAGTCCATAATTGTGGAACAACCATCATTAATGTCCAACAAATTGCATGCAGCAGACATTAACTGAAATATTTAGTAACACCTAAGTATTTTTTAGGGGAATATGTTCTTTTTCAGACAGCAGGAACAAAATGGAACAGCGAGAGCCAAGGCTGGAAAATACTGAATGAGTACTTGCAGTATTCTGCTGAGCTTTCAGTTAAAATTGGCCCAAATAAACCCAACACAAACCCACGGAAGTAATTTTTAATCTAAATTTCGGCTAAATTTAGCATATGCAGTATTGTGATCCTTTTAGATGTAGGAAAAAAATGCCAATGACATCGTGTTACACAGACAGCATGGAAAGTAAGTGAAACTACCAGAAATGAAGCTCTAACAACAACAAAAATGATGAAATTCCTGTTCACATTCAGGCACCTTCATCACTGCTTTGCAATGAACAATTTTTGTCCGACTGCCTGCCTTGACAAATAATTCCATGAAGAAACAATGAATAAATCAGAACTTCTGTAACAATAAATATCATCTTTAGAGAATTGTTAAGAATCTCAGTTTCATTTATAGGGATCTTTTATTATATTTAATGAAAATACTGCCCATAAAAATATTGTCTATTCTCCAACTGATTTTATTCCTGTATCATCACATTGTTAAGTCCCTCTCGAGAAACTGCATTTCTTGCATTTCTTCTGTAGGGAATCTGCCAGTCAACCTCCAGTCACTCTTGTAGTCAAGAGCAATAAACCATCAACGTGAAGCATCAGCAGAACGCTCTTCACAAATACAAACAAAATTACACTCCAGCTAATGTGTCCACCCCAGAAAACCCTCGGGAAAAACTGAATTAGCAAGTTTGTCTTACAGCTCTGAATGTCAACTAACCCAGGTTTTGGAAGACTGAGGGAAAAAAATCCCTCTCTTGCCCTCAGCTCTGTTAATAAAGCTGAGGCTTCTGCTTTGCAGTTGGCTTTTAGAGAAGAACAAAAACGAACAGCAGGGCTTCCTCGGGAAGAGAAAGGGAACTAAAAAGCATTTCACAGATCAAAAGCACTACTTGAGCCTGTGTGCAGGAGGGCCCTGAAGAGAGGAGATGACTCGGTGAAGCGGCAGCCTTGTCTCTGTAACCTCAGTGAAGGAGGCCTCCAAAATTACCCCCAGCAGCACACGCTGAGACAGGAACAGCAACCAGCGCCGGATCCAAACCCAGCACCAAATAACAGCTCTCTCCCGCTGCCTGGCACGTTCCTCCTCCTGTCCTGCTCCTCTCCTCTCCACCACCTCAACAGCCAGAACAGCAAGGACAGAGCAAGCTCCGGAATCTGAGCAAAATTCACAACTGAGACAAGGCAAAAAGCTGTGCCCTACATAGAGGAGTCGATTCTTTTTATGGAAGCACAAGGAAGTCTGGACTGAAGACCTCCAGAGAGCCTGGCTGGCCAAACCTGCCCAGAGCTGCTGAGTTCCAGCAGGCTGCTCAGGGCCTTAGGTCAAGTTTTGAAAAATTCCAAGGATACTTCTGAATGTTAAGAGAACATTTTTATAGTGTTCAAAAAGAAGAATCTGCTTCAAGTGTTGCTTTGGGCTTATCACCAAGATTATCCTGTGTGCCTGCAGCACTTCGAATCACCACGAACCTCAATGAATACAGAGTTTATGTTCAGGAAATAGAAAATGGCAAAGGATCCAGTGGAAATCAGCAGGTAGAACTCAGCCTAAAACCACACTGATGTCAAGGACAGAGGAAACTCTTCAGTTGGACAGAAATACGTGACTCAAACGAGGGCTCCCATTTCCAGGGTCCTTCACAAAACTTCTTCAAAGGCTGAGAATGAAAATGGCCGTGGCCAACCCACAACGGATTTGGCATCTCTCCCTCCAAAACCGTTACGGCTGAGGTTGTAAAAACTACATCAGTCAAAGAGCATTAAAAGAAAAGGAAAATCTGCCATAAACGTGGCTCACAAAATGATGGATGTCATCCTAAAACCGGTCTTACGGATCAGGAAACAGTCTGTTAAAAATGTTAATTCCCTCAGCCATCAGACTAAGAAATATCTGAGCACATCCAACTTTGGTGCGGCTCATCAACAGGTATTTTACTGCCATAGTAACACCCTGAGGCTGTTTCCAAGAGTATCTTGAAATGTCATCATTTCCACTTCACTTTCGCTCAGAGGTTTCCAGAAGGCCTGTTTGTAATGCCGCAGTTGTGTGTGAGTTTCATATGTACACATAACCTCACACACAGCACTTAAAGGGGTGTCCTGACCAAGTTAATCCCTGAAGCATCCCAAACTCTTCAGAATGTAATTTCTGTTGGTTGATTAATATCTCCATCAGCCACTGCCTCGCAGTTCAGCAGATCAGCAAAGTGATTTCTGCTCCAGCAATGACTAAATCAAGCCCAGCTCCGACACTCTGGAGTGCCTGCATTCCCAGAATTCAGTTACTCCTGCCGTGGCCACACCACCGCCTGCCAGCCTCTTCTCAATCACCTCTCCAAACCCTTTTTCCAGTGATTTCTTTCCAGCTTTTTTAGCATTTATAATACAACAGAGCCTGGAAGGACTGTACCTGCCAGAATGAATTACGTGTAAGGAACTGAGACTCCACACATTTCTTGCAGAGGGATGTTGCACAGTTTTGGATTCAGACACCGCTTTTTCAAGACTCTTTTCTCATTAAGTGCAGCACAACAAAAGTACAAACATTGGCATTAAGGGGACTCACAGCAAATGGCATTTTTATGAAGCCAGATTAAGTTTTCATCAAACTTAAAAGGAAAATATTCAGGGGTTTTATGTTTTCCCATTGATGTTAAATAATGACCAAAACCTCAAACCTGCTTTAAGTTAGCAAGATAAAAAAATATCCAAAGGAAGCAGCTACAGGACAATTGACCCAGTATGTGATGCTAAGCAGTCTCAAATACCAATTACACTTTGTTAATTAAGAATTCTTTTTGTAGTTTAAAAGTGCCCTACCCAGTGATTCCAAAGAGCACCACTCAAACACAGAACTGGAGCCAAATTCCATTCATATTGTTGGAACTTCCTACTGAATGTCAGCTGTGTAAGGCAACACAACCACAAAAAAGGCTGTCCTAGCACAAAAAATTTACCAGCACATTTCCCCTTTCCTTCAACCTAATGGAAGCTCAGAACTCAACCGTTCCTGACCAGAGACACATGGGAGACATTTCTTTGACAGCACTAAAGTCTTTGATTTCTGACTTAAGTGGTCAACTGGTTTTTTTAATAATATGCCAAATGTCTTTTTTCTCCCCCTTTCTAGCTTGGAACACCTTAAATTAATATTCAGTGAACTGATCTCAGACATGCTTTGTGTTCTGCTTTAGGTACTCCCAGTGCAGTTCATGAAAATGGTTTTCTTCCTCTGTGTAAAAGAATCTAAACTGTGCAAGAGACAAACTGGTATTTGAACAGGCATGTTGTCAAAAAATACACAACTACAACTGACAGCCCACAATTCTGTAATTGTTTAAAGAGGGATTTTAAAGGAGTTTCTTGCTAAGAAAGTGAGGTTTATTATGGTGTTCTCCTAGACTTACTGTCTTTTTAAAGGGCTTATCTATGAAAAATAAGAGGGTAGGGGAAGAATATGTGAACACCAAAAATCTCATGGTGGTTCTATTTTGTCATCATCGTTATTCCAGATTGATTACATACAATTAAAATACACTTATTTCCCTGTATCTAAGGACCTTTCTGTAACTTCACTCCTCAGATGTCACCAATGCCATGAACGATTGCACAGGTACAAGTGTGTGAGTTTTTTCCTGACATTTCTGGTGGAATCACAGCAGATAAAGAAGTAACAACTGCCCGTTCTGCTGCCACTCGCTCAGAGGACGAGGCCTCTGTAACAAACCTGGACAACAAACCCCTTGATTTACTTCATAGATCCCATTGTTTTTAATAAGTCATAAAATTACAGCGCTCCTGAACATGAATTTTAAACAGAGACCTCTGGATGTCTCATCTGACAAGCACGGATCTGATCTCCTGGAGGAGAGTCCTGATTACCAGGAACTGTTTCAAAACCCTTCACTGGAATCCATTCATTCTGGTAGAGCCTCAAACGAGGACAAGGCAGAGAGATGAACAGAAAATGAATTTTATCTATTCCTTTCCCAATTTTCATCCCCAAAATTATTACTGTGTTGCCCTGCACTCCAGATTTTGATTTACAACACACTGCCACGCACATTTTCCAAGGGTCAATTAAATGACTGACACAGGGAAGCCATTACTCCCTTTAATGATAGCTTTAGTTTCATCCTTATATCCTGCACATATTTATAAATTACTGACAGCAACTATAATCTAAACAAACTACTACACTGAGGCCCTAAATCATTCCAGTTCAGAGTTGTACGTGCACATTATGGGTTTTTTTAAGTCACTATTTAATGGAATTTCCAAACAGTAGAGCTGCTCTGCGCTTCTCTTTAGGGAGTGCTAGGGTGCTCTCTCTGGCTATTGAACAAGTCTTGGTCCTTCATCAGAAACATCACACAAGTCCAAGGAAAATCTCTTTTTTTTTTTTGTGAATCCAACCTGCACCTTGACATGACGCCTCCTGTTGAAGCTACACTCCATTTCAGGGAGAAAATTCCATCACAGCCAAGGAAAACCAAAGATCCAGGTGGCGTGTGCCTGCCAGGACACAGAGCTGCACACTCCTCAGGAGACAGGGAGATACAAACTTTTATAACTCCACCAGCACTCACACAACTGACCTAAACATGGGTTGAAATCATTACTTGCATTAGCAGAGGTAAAACTCAGCCATGAAACCTCTTTCCTTTCTCGGGAGGATTATAAAAGAAAGGGACCCAATGAAATCTGAGTTGCAGGCTAGAGGGAGGCAGTTGGCTTTTCTATAACTGTTCCCCGGGCTCCACTTTATGGAACCTGCAGTTCAGGCATCCCCCAAATATTTCACATTTTCCTTGGGGTGGGCATGAGTGCGGCTTGTGCCAGGGACTACAGCTGGGAACACGAGTGCATGTGGCTGCAATGTGCCCACATGGGAGAAATGCATCCAGCAGATCATAGCTTTCCGTGCATCTACATTTATTTATTTAACAAGATTGCGCAGTTGGTTAAATGAAATATGCTGTGCATAAGCATTCCAAACTTATTCTTAATTTTTTCCCCTTCAGCGTGTATTTCCTGCCACTTCAGTAGACAGCATCGAGCGTACATAATCACTAATTAAATTCCTACAACAATAATAAAACTATGTCCTTAAGGATGTAACAGATAAACACTGATATGCAAACAGACAACATCACCAGTGACATCTTATTTCTAGACCAGCTTGGAGGAAGAAAATCTTCCCCAAAACAACCATATCACATCAAAGGAGAACACAAGGCAAGATGTTCCCCTGGCAGGGAGATGAAGCAGGAGAAGTTCCTGAGCACGGGGAGCTGCCATGTTAAACCCCCCAGCGATGGATTTTGAACACAGTGGGCACCTCTGCTCGTAATTCCACTATTGAATTTGGAAGTCTCCAGTGACTTCAACGTTCAGCTGTCTCTCTAACAACACATTTGGCTCTTTGATGATCTGGCTGTGGTTCCCTTTGCAACTTAAATTATGGAAAACAACAGCCAGTTAAAAAAGAACTTTCTTGAGAAGTAAGTAAAGCATTTCAGTTAAACTGGCTGAGTTCTGCCATCCCCACAAGCAAAACTCCTCTACAGCAACGCCTTTGATGCCACATGAACATGCAGAGCTCCTGCAGGAGTGGCAGAAGTTAAGGTATCTACACAATGCAAGGCAAAAGGCACTTATGGAAAGTCCAAAGTAGGAATTTTTTCACAGACTGCAGGAAGATTTGGCTCAGGCCATGCTGGCTCAAGAAGGCTGAATCTTGCATGATCTATGGGAAATCATACATTTTTGAAGAGCATCAGAAATAATTTCCAACAGGATTTTATTAAAGGCAATGACAACAGACTTCAAAGGAAAAGAATGCTTAATTGTGACACAGTTTCCTACTTACTGTCAAAACTCCCATGATTTGATTGTGCCCACAGACTAAATCCCACAGTGTTTTTTTATCTGTATTCTAATTTTCACATTAACTTTTCCTGAAATCGTATTTCTTGCCTGTGTACCTGCAAGGAGGATGAGTTTTCAAAGACTCACGACAGATGCGGTCACTGCTGCTTCACCGCACCGGCCAGAGACAACTGCCACAGATTCCTCAGAGAACTCATTGCAGAAGGAGGTAATTGGGACAGAAGAATATTAATCTCCCCTATGAATTTGTATGTACATGGCAAACAATGCTCATTTATTTCATGCAGCCCAAAAGAATTGGGCTACAGGAAGCTGTACCTTGAACCTGCTCCTTGAACGCTGGTATTCCACAGCACGTGCAACTGCACCCTTGGATCCACATGGATTTGTAATTCCAGTCTTGTAACTTCTAACTCGGAACGTGCCCCGGGTTGTTACAAGCACTTACATCCTTTGCACAGATAAAACAACAACTTCTCTATGAGAAGATGGATATATCTGACCCAGGCAGGGCTTGGAAGAGGCTTTGGGATGCTTTAGACAAAAGGGCTGTCTGCTGAGGGACTCAGGATTGCCGGGATGGCTGCTCCAGGTGCACAGCCCGGCCAGGGAGCTTCAGCAGCAGCATCCCCCAAAGGCTTCCAGCCCTGGGTCACACAGCCAACGCTGTTCCAAAGTGCATGGTTCTCCTTGGCTCGTTGAAAGGAAAACTTGGCGCTTTACAAGGTTTGGGGTTTATTGGAGGTTTGGGGTTTGTTGTTCTTGTAACTTAACCCTCACAAGGACTGCCTGGAAGAGCCAAAGGGATTTGTTCTGATGGTGTGAAACGGAACTGTTAAACTGAGACCAGACTCACTCCTGCCTTGAGCCAGAGCTGTTCTCCTTTAAGAAAAGTCCTGGTCCTGCTTAACAACCACAGGGCCCTCTAAAACCCAGGCAGAAACGCTCACCTGGATCCACAGGGGCCTTTGGAAACGTTCCTGGGTTGGGTTTTTTTCCCCTTTTAACCCCTCGATTTTTCATACAGGTGTTGTTTCCTACTAAGCTTTCTATAAATTCTACTTAACAGTGCCAAATGCTGTTAGACCTCATTGTTTAGGGTATCTGCTTTTCTTTCTCCTGTATGAATGCGTCCAATTTAAGCCGGCCCTTAAAACCAGCTGTTAAATTCCTGAGCAAATGGGTGTTTGAACGGAAGGGCTGACACACTCTTAACTGTGGGAGCGGGAATGGCTCCACTACGAGATGACTCAAGCCCATGTAGAATACAAATGCAATCCAGGACCACAGGTTCAGATCTTTGATCTCCTTTTTTGCAGAGGCTGTGATGTATAAAGCCAATTCCACTGTGCAGACAGTGCTACACTGAATATAAATTATCCTTTAACTATAGCGAGGCTCACATTTAAAGGAATGCTGCAAGAATGAACAATGCAGCCATGAAGTAGAGTTCCTCTGTAGCAAAAAGACACACCAAGGTCTGCATGGATACCCATGGTTTCAAGACAAAATTTCTTCCACAGCTGTTATGTGATAAAAAATAGAGCAAAATCTGGAGTGTTGGACATACAGAAGTAGAGTTAAAGCACACTGTTTGCTCTTTCCATTAAAAAACTGAGCTAGAAACACTTGCTTTATTGCTCAGATTAAGCATCATTCCCCTAAGAGGCATAAAAAAATGATTTTAAAATGTGGAAACCAACAGTCTCTACAGAATATGGCTTGAAATTTAAACATGTCTTTTCCAGATATCTCTTTAGAGGAAGAACCTTCTGCCTACTGAGCTAACACTAAGCTCCCTGGAGTTCAGCCATGAATATTCTAAACCCATCTCTTACAATTCATGAAAAGTTGTCTTTTGCCAAAATAAAATGCTTAAGAGGAATCCAATATGCTTACACTGCTTTTCTTCATTTTATTTAAAATAAGTGTTTCCGTCTCAACTTTACGCCAAATGCAGAGCAAGAGAGAGACAGAGCTCTGGAAACGTTACCTCAGACTCTACACACAAATGGGAAAACAAATTCCTTCTGGGAACATCAGCTATTCAGGGTAGGCTTGCTGGATCTGGATTTGCATTTAGCCAAGTCTCCTGCAGTCACAGAGAGGTGCTGGAGAGGATTCTCACAGGGATTTCTCTGCTGTTTACATCGGTGATAACCGAGGTGCTGCTCAGCCATGGTGCGCCCGCGCTCTGGGATGTTTCTCTGCACGCCAACTTTTGTTTGTGTGTGGGGGAATGTTGGTAAATAAATAAATAAATAAAGAACTTCGCTCCTTCTCTTACCTCTTGTGACCTGTGCAATCGGGCAGATCAATGCTGCTTCCACTGCAGACAAGCAAAAATGTAAAATTTATCTTTCACTTAATCTTTTTGTTGTCTTTGGGCTGCCTCTCAGCAAGGCTTGAAGAAGGTGCTCTTTGTGGCTCGGTTCTCCACACCAGAATCCAACCGAGCACAGAAAGAATGCAAGGCTGAGCTGATAGCATCTACCGTCCTCAGCTCTGCTTCGGTTCAATAAACTTGAACATCTTCTCCCCTCCTTTGCCAGTTGAGATAAGCAGCAACAATTACTCAAAATGTATTCTCAACTCAAGCTCAAAACGGCAGGAGCAGCTGAGCCGAGCATCTCTCCCAAGCTCGCCGGTTCCTGCAGCCTCCGAGAGGGGTAAATAGGTGCCGGTTTGCCTCTTGCCATGCACCTCACAGCTACTTCACCGGCACCTACACCCAGGCAGCAACCGGAGAGCGAGATCAGTCCTCTGCCTTCCACACCGCCTGCAGGGTTTCTGCCTGTAGCCAGCCGGCTGCAAGCTCTGTACCACGACAGCAAAAGTCACAAACGAACCATCCTTCCCTTCCCGAACGATCACATTCTCTGCTCGCCTGCCTGTGCTCTGCTCTCTCCGTGCCTTTCTGTGGTCTCCATAGCTGAAACCAAGAATTCACTGGGCATCACTGCAATGCCTCTACCCAGTTCTGACTGTATCCGGAGCCTGAGTCAATTAAAACACATTTCAGCTTCAGCTGGTTTTTATCCCATTCCAGTACTCCACATACACAGCAACTTTAAGCTACAGACATCCCTTCATGGTTCAAGAAAATCCTTCAATCAAAGAACTTCATTTGCAATCCAGCATAGTTTTTGCTTTCTCTGCTCTCCACAGCAGCCTGGCATTTTGATGCAATCCTCATTTAATGCAATCTCCATTACAGGATTATGATCACATCAATGAAACGTTCCATATGTTTTTTTTTTTTTTCACATCTCTCTCCTTCTCTTATTAATAGCAGGCACTATATCTGCAGAAAACAACAAATCAAACAGGCTGCTGGGATGCTCTAGGGAGGTAGCGGGGGGTACACATTCAACAAAATGCAGCAGCCAATGCAAACTGCCCATCAGAGCCTGAGCCCGCGGATCTGCTCATTCCTGAGCCAGGCGAGTCGCTCAGGGTCCGCGCCGCGAGCACAGATCCTCGCCGCGCCGTGCTACCAGACTAAAAATAAATACAGCTTTTGCAATCACTTGTGAGCTCCGTGTACTTTTCACAGGAGCAGACTTTCATTTCACTCGATCAGTTCCAGCCTATCTATACCGCTCTGGATGAACCGCTGAGGCTCTGCTGCCGAGGGGAGGGGGGGATGCTGGACAAAAGACATCATATAAAAGGATACCAAAATCTCCCTTTTCCCCGAGCCCCCTTCTTACCTTCAGTGCCTTCTCTGCACAAGATGCCAATCTACATGGGCTCCTCAGCACATCATCGAGGCGTTCAGAGTAGTGAAGGCTGCCCCACTGCATGGAAGTTAGCCCGCTCTGCAACAGCAAATCCTCGATCGAAAGCACCAGCCGCTTCTTCCCATGCAGCGTGCCGAGCACGAACCACACGCGACTTCCACATAGGGAATAAAATTGTAAAAGAAAGGGGGAAAAAAAGAAAACGTATCCTAACTTTTAGGTAGCCTGAGTTTGTTTTATTTCTGTTGGGTTTAGTCAATGATCTGCTTCTGCAGCCGCGAGACGATGGGAAGGCGATCGCGCCCTGGCAGCCCCGCACCAGTCCGCGGAGGTTCGGCCGCGGAACCCAAGTTGCGCGGAGAGACCCCGAACTCGGCGCGGCTCCGCAGCGCAGCCCGGCAGCCCTTCCCTGCCCGGGCGGCCGCGGGCACCGGAGCGCCGGGTCTCCCCGCGGGGCAG